>JAUZST010011217.1:0-12031 GCA_034779995.1 Parotocinclus haroldoi | reverse complement strand
AACGGAATTTTGGTCCAAATAAGCGAATAAAATTACACGTATATAATAGGATTTGTTTCGGTACTTTAGGATTCGGTGCTAATAAGCGGCTGCTCCCATTAACCGGATTCGACTGTACATCTCAAAATAAAGTAACAAGTAATAGAAATAACATAAGCATTTTGGATAATATATAGAATTAATACATTCGTACTTGAAAGGCTCTTAATCTCGTTTAAAAATATTGAAACTGTACTTTTGTCAACTGTAACAGTTTAATATAAAAACTGAAAATATACCGTATGAAACCTCAAAATGATGGCAAAACAGAATAGTAAGTGCAGGACATTTTAAAGTGGTACATTTTGGTATCGTACAGTCATTCGTTTTCCTATCCGCTTAGTGCTTAGTGATGCCGACACAGGGCACAAGGCAGGAACTCACACACTCTAAAGACACTTTAGAAACACAAAACCTAACAAAAAAGACTTTGGACTGTGGGAGGAAACTGGAGTACCTGGAGTAAACCCATGGAGACACAGGGAGGAGATGCAGACTCCACATAGAAAGAACCCATGACCATCTTGCTAAGAGGCAGCTGTCACCCAGCGAGCCAATGTGCAGCCCAGCATGTGCCAAATAAACAAGTGCCGTAAACAGCGCTACAATGCTTGGAGTTTTGGCATTATGACACCTCGGTTTTAGGGTTGTGATTAGATTCCTGAACTGCCCCTGTCCAGCTCTGTACACCAGGTCTGTCTCTTTGCAAACGTAAGACTTTCCATCCACTTCATTTCTACATACGGACGAGTGGTAACTCTTTTGGGATTACGTTCAACTCTGACGCCGTTTCACCCCTGGAAGCAGCCACACGTTTTGGCCTGCGTATTATCCATAGCATGGCGCAAATCAGGATTTCCATCTGCAGCTACAACCGTCATGCTACCGACTTTATAGATAAGGTGTCAGATTTTGTTAAACCATTCCAAGTCCGTATAGCAGAAGTCAGTTCGCTCTAAGATGGAAGAAAGTCAAACTATCTTTAGCAGCTGGGAAAATACCGGAATTAAATGGTGCTCTGATTCTGAATAGCTACTCTTGCCACCTTGGATTTAAAGAGTTTCAAATTGGAACAGGTCATTGCTTGTTATAGGGGTGAAACACCAAATCAGAAAGACCCCTATGCCACTCTCTCACTCCCGAGTACCATTAAAAGTAGGCGGAGTTTTGAACCTTCAGGTATAAGGTAGGATTTCCCCGTAGGTTAGAATGGAAAAAGGATTCTCTTTATCTAAATATTCATTCTGTAAACCACTTTCTAAAACGAGGTTAATGTGGTTAGTGGAGTTGGACTATACAGTGCACAGTGCTAAAGTATTAGACCAGTTAAACCACCATTAGATTTGTTGGTATAAATGACCATACTTATTCTATTCTAATAAAAGGGGAAAAATAGATAAATAAATATGTAACACAGTAGCCTTCAACATATATAAGTATTTAGAACTAAATACTGAAAATGTGTACGTAGTATTAAAAAGTGTTGAAAATAAGAGGTGCAGTGGCTACAGTGGCAAGTATTTAGTATTTCCGCATTTATGCTTGAGCAATAGCAGCATCTGGCAGCTTCATGGGGATGCCGAGCTGTCTACTGCAGTCCGAGGAATCTTGATCACGAATGGTCGTCTTCTTCTTTTTGTTTTTATTTATTTATTTTTTAAAGGTAGCTGCCAAGAAACCAGTTTTTGAAAGGGAAGCAGAGTGAAAAGTCTGAGTCCAATCATCACCACTGTTATGTACGATCATTATACCATGCTAAAACAACAAATCCAATGGTGACCTAAGACTTTTGCACAGTCTTTTATGTTGGTATTCCTTGAATATCCCAGAATGGCTTTGCTTTGCCATTCTGATAAACAAATACGCTCGTCCGGCCACGATTGGCATCTTATGTTTATATAAGGCGGCCCTCAATCGACTGTTGTACGGATGATTATTTCTAGTGTTCATTTATAGGAGCTCGATTGACAGGGCCTCAGAGAAATCACTAGTGAACCCATTGGTATGACCCACTGTATGGCTGCTATTTATGATTCCATGGTTATAAACTTTTATTAATCTATTGCCAATGGGTGTGGCAGATAAAAAAATGGTGTCTCTAGACTTTTGGCTCTGTAGTGTGCTTCTCTTTTTTTCAGTACTGCCGTTTTTTTTATTTTTTTTATTTTATGTTAATGAAGTCAGAGTATCTGTTCAACCAAGTGATGAGTTCATCATCTTGCCTGTAATTTAGACCAGGGGTAGCAATTGCACGCCGTGTGTAATGAACATATTGGGATTGTTCTCGAGAAGACAATAGAGTTCGTTCTGTGTAGCCTTTATCTGGTGCGCTTACAACACTCGAGTGAGAAAGCAGAATGCTCTGGAGTGTCATTCAGTCTTCCTCCTGTCTCTATTGTTTCTCAGCAGAATCACTCAGCTTCAGATCTGTGTATGGATACAGTGCCCCATTCCGGTCTGTTTCAAAGCCAATTCACACACTTCCTACCTTTCAATCGTCGTTCCCAGTCCGGGCACCGATGAGCGGTGAAGGGCCTCCTCTAATGTTTGCAGCTCTTTGTCTAGGCTCTGAGTTTTGCCATTGTTCTTGAACGGTAGAACGAGGAGCGGATGGGCTTTTAGGAATAGGATGTACACCAAGGAATCCAGACGTTTAATTCATTCCATTAAAGAAACAAAGTTACGCAACCGCAACTGAGATCAAACTTAAATTCATATTTTCGTTCATTTCAGTTCCACACAGACAAAAGTTCTGCCTCTTCTGGACAGGATTACAATCACACGAGGACAAAGTTGGCTCTGTTTAAGGAAGGGGAAAGGCTGAAAGGTCATGGTTTAGTACTGCCACTGCACTGCTTACAAATATTGGGGGATATTTCATTTGTGAAATTTTTCCTTAGTTTTTGTGAGCAATATATAACCTCTACTTAGTCCTTCAAAGGTCTATAACATGGCTACTAAAATTTTGATATAATATACACTTTCTTATATGAGCCGGGACTATTATAATTGGTGTGTACTGGATGAAAATGAACCCCAAATCGGAAAAAGAGAGAGTACGGAAAATGCATATAAAAATGAACCCACAGTTTTTGACTTTTATAGATATTTCATGTTTTTTCTTTCTGGTCTGCTTCATTTCATTTGTTAAATGAATTCCTGGATTTCAAGCCTGCAGCACGTTTCCCAAAAAAACTGGGACGGGGACAGTGCCCGCATTTTTAAGTTACTATTTATGAAATGTAAACAAACATGCTAATCTTATGAAATTGTTCTTAAGAAAAAGATTGAAAGAAGTTATTATAAACAGAGAGTTAAAACTGGTAAGCAATAATTTAATGTCAAAATGTTGTATCATAGCTTCACCTTCTCAGAAATAATTTGTACCGGTTACACTTGATGTATATGATTGCGCCATCTGGTGTTCAAAAAAGGCAAT
The DNA here is from genome assembly GCA_034779995.1 of Parotocinclus haroldoi. Lineage (NCBI taxonomy): Eukaryota > Metazoa > Chordata > Actinopteri > Siluriformes > Loricariidae > Parotocinclus > Parotocinclus haroldoi. Next base: position 8,553 of record JAUZST010011217.1, on the reverse strand, counting down.
TACATTAGCTGGCCTAATGAACGGCGCGTGACATTATAGAGCTTCAGGATGAGGGTGAAATTTTTTGCGTGATGCATCGGTACGCCTCTAATTTATAATAGTTTAAACATGCAGAAGCTTAACTGATATAATTCTTTTTGCTTTAAAGATAACAAAAGAACTCCCGGGTTATGTTCTGAGGAAACAAGGTGTTCGATTACCAATGCACAGTTCATTAATTTGATATCTTGGACAGTGTGTTAATGAGTTATTGTTTTAATGGTAAAGTCAGCTCTCTGTGTTTGAAGCATTTGAAGTTATCCTGATACGCTTTCACATTAGGAGTTGTGTTATAGCTGCAAAACTTTGAAGCTCTGCAGTTGTGCTATGTGTCCTGGCATGTGTGCGTTACGTATGTGTGTGACATGGAGATTGGGCATTTCCTGGGAGCTCCAGAGACCGTAATCAGGCGAAGCGTGGCTCAGCGTGAAGAGGGAAAAATCAGACATGAGCAGATGCCGAGGTGTCCCTGAGGACTCGATGATGACGGACTTGTCACAAACGTTATTCAAATGTACGAACGCCTGTGCGATCGTGCGTTATTCAAATGCTCGAGATTCTTATCACAGTCTCTAAAATTGTGTTTGTTCAAAGTCCACGGGGAAAGTTTCGACAGGATTTGCCTATGAAAACGAAACGGATTCCTTGATTTGTTTTCTGTGGATGTGTTTACAGTTGGATTCATGTGGGCTGGATGTGTTTACATGCAAAATCTAGCATTCATCCGATACTTATTAGACTTACAGAAATTTTATTCGGGCCAGCGGACTCTTACGTTACTGCATTTAAGTTAGTGGACTGTGGATTTAAATCCCACCTCTGCCAGACTCTCTCAGTGTGTGTTTACATGCGCTTAGTAACCTGATGGGTGCGGAAAGCCAGATTTTGTTAGCAACTCGATCACTTGGGTAAATGGGCAACCTCCGGGTTTACTTTGCAACCAGCCAATCATCTCGCAGAAATGTGAGCAAACGTAAATGGTAATTTGCTTCGAGTATTTTCCACTTTGCAAAGGGGAAAAAAAAGGCTTTCATTCAGTGCTGCAGTTATGCTGGAGTTGCCAGATCCCATGAGGAAAAAGGTCTTAATCAATGGAAAAAGAGTAACACAAACAAAGGCGAAAAAGGCCTGGTAACCGTGCTAGGCTTGTGTGCATCGTGTAACTGGCACGCAATGCGTGCTGCGAGAAATCAGATTACTGAGGACAAAAACCAAGCCTCTGTGATGGATTCATTTTCAGATCAGAGTCTGCAGGGCTATACGTGACCACTTGAATGTTCCAATTGTATCAGTTAAAGGACTGAAGTTTACACATGATAAATAATGTCAGCTGAACTCAGAGAAACTCAGCAGCCATTTCGGATTGTGTTTGTAGCTCGATTTTATTCGTTGAACGGAGAAAATAAGGTGAGTGCAGAAGGGCTCTCAGGGTCTCTTCTGCACGTCGTTCTCTTTCTTAATGGGTGCACGAGTGGGAATGTGTCTTCGGCACGTGGGACCATGTTTGTGAAATGGCAGAACCGGTGTAGTATGGCAGCCTTGTGGGAAGTTTTATGGTTTTCAGTTAGTTGTCAGGTTTATCATTGTGTTTTCTTCAATCTGTCTTTATTTCTTCCTGAGAGGTGGCTGTGGTTGTGCTCCAGAGTCAGGAGCTCAGACGGAGCCCTTATCTGGGCTCGAACAGAGGCGGCTCAGCATCAGACCGTTAACCCCCGTCCCCTCTCACCCAACACACACACACATAACATAGAAATCATCATGAACACACACCCCTAAAAGTATGTATTAATAACATGTAGATCTATTCCTGATTGGTTTAAACCTTTCAGTAATAAAAATTAAAGCGCACCGCTTTTATTTCTTAAAAACAAAAGCACTTTAGCAGGATTATCTTCCATTCTTCATTCTGGACTTTTAACTTTGCAAAACCTACAGGGTATTATATTATTACATTTTGTGACCAAAGGTTTGTAGCCACCCACAAATGACATCCAGAACATTAGTATTAGTATGGAGTTGGTCTATATAGGGAATCATTTATTTAATAGATCATTCGTTTTATTAGTGTACTGAATATAATTATTAAACACAGGGAATAAGTATTTGATACAATGCCGATTTTGCATGTTTTCCCACCTACAAAGAATGGAGAGGTCTGTCTTTTTTTATCTTAGGAACTGTAAGAGACTAAATAAAAAAATTAATTAAATTTTAAAAAATACTGAAAATCACATTGTATGATTAAATGCCTTTTTTTTCTCCTCTCTGTATGCGCAAAGTGTTCGGAAAAGTACAGTCTATCACGATAATACAGTATTATAAAATGCAACACACACACACACACACACACACACAGAGGTATATAATTAATATTTTTCCAGCAGAACATGGATTCTTGTCACTATTATTATATAACAGGATGTAAGGGCAATATTTTGTGACTGTCGTTATGTAATTTAATTCAAATTAAAATGTGAAGGAATATCTCATTCTGCTAAAGTCAAACAAAGCCTTTTTTTTTTTTTTTTCAATGCATGTATTATTGATGTTTTTGGCCCGTGTTCCACACACCTGTGTTGTAGGGTCGGTGTGGTCTCTTGTGGGAGAAGCGTGGTTGGAAATACAGTGTAACGACAATTTAATGTATGTCACAGGAAACGCATTAGGAATTTGATAGATCTGTGACACGATTTGGCTTTGCAAGGGTTTTTGTGCATGTGAACTCGTATTAGGTTTATACACAACATGACATCCAGAATGGTGATTTAATCGAGAACAAATTAAACAAAGGTCATTGACAGAAAGGACATTAAAAATAGGTAAATACTTAAGTAAAAACAAAAGCCTCTGATAAGTGCTGCTAGGTTTCTGTATCACACCGTCTCTTACCTAATCAAACGTGATAGGGTACTTGCAGTGCTGTGCAAAAGTCTTAGGCCACCATAAGATTTGCTGTTTTAGCAGTGGTGTAATGACCACATACTACATGCTGTCCGTTGGACCCCAGCATTTCTACGAATTCTGATTTGTCACCCCATCATACTGTTTTCCACTGATATTCATTTTAATGAGTTTTACCATATCTTAGCCTTTTCACCCGTTTCCCCTTCGGTTTCTGGGCTGCTACCTTTCCAAAAAAAAGACCACGACTTGGTCGACTTGGTGTCCTGGTGAAGACGCCAGATGCTGCTATTGTTTCTTAGAGATTTTTAATACTTCATTGTTATGTTCCAGTGAAGAGAAATAATTCGATTTTGAACAATCATGTTCTTCATGGAATATCGACTCTAATGGTGGCCTAAGACTTTTGCACTTTTTCACACGTCACCCTCATATTTTAAACGTAGAATTAAGAGTTAACATTCTGTGGACGACTGAGTGAGGTTACAAAGGCAGAATATTAATCTTTAATGCGAGGTCTGCCCTGTTAGGCCCGTAATCTCCTCGGAGTTCGAGAAGGTCATGGCATGTTGCAGTGTGATAAATCCTATGAGCAGCACGATGGAACAAGTGGTCAGCGCAGTCGCCTAGCAGCTCCAGAGATCTTCGAGTCGACCCTGACCAAGGACTCTTCATGTCCTCCTCGTGTCCGTGTGGCTTAGCACCGGGTGCTCCTGTTTCCTCCCACATTCCAAAGGCAAGCTTTAGGTTAATTGGTTGCTTTAAGTTGCCCCGATGTTAATGTGTCCTAACCTTGCTCCTGCAGTGGACAGCCATCGGTGCTGTCGCAACGTCAGAAAACCCATAAAGCAAAGATAATGTGATAAAATTAAATAAAACTTGACGAAAATGGGGTTGCATTTGGGGTGGATGTACTTGACAGGCCTGCAGCTCAGCTTTTTGGGATAAACTGGAACCTTGACTGTAAGCTCGGCCTCATCGCCCAACTAGATCCTGCTAACGCAATTGTGACTGAACGCCCGTTACAATTGGACACGCGCATGGGTGTCCCCATATTTCGGGCCATGTAGAGTTCACACAATGACTGACAGTCCTGGAAAGTTAGGAAGTGTTTCCTTATCCTGGTGCTCTCTTATCCAGAGCCGTTGCTGACTGAGTAGTGTTGATGATTGAGAGGTGTGGTGTGTAATCTGTAGCTGCATGCTATCTCCCCGCCCGCACCATGTGACCTGGATACTGCCACTTCGATCGCTGCCCTATCAGATGTCTGAGCCTTTCTGCCCCTTTCCTGTCCTTTCCTGCTCCGTGGTTCAGTTTGGCTTTCTTCCTCCTAGCCTTCTATCTCGCCTGCACCGACTTCCCATAGTGCAGTGTGAAACACGGGGCAGTCAGTCTTAACGCTACGAAAGCAAGCAAGGCGACGTTTAGTCTTTCGGAATTCAACGGCAAGACGTTAAAATGGTTCAATCCGGATTCTGATCACACAAGTCTGTCTGGGGGTGAGGTTTGAGGTCCCGGGGCAAAGCTAACAGGTGCCAAGTGTCCATTGCTGTTTTGGGGAACAGCGTGCAGGCGTGCGCTGGACGCAACGCCCTTCTGTTGCTGTTGCCCTGAACGGACGTGGCATCCAGAAATTCAGAGAGGCGGGATCAGTAAAGGACAGGGGTTGGGAAAATCAGAACGGCCGAGTAATGAAATTCTATTAAGATGGCGTGTGGATCATCAGAGGTAGAGAAAAAGCCCAAATTCTGACATGGTCACTGATGAGCAAAACTGATTTTATGTTCGCAACCCTTCATTGAAGTCATTGTAACAAAAAGCAATTATTAAGCAATTCAAAACACACTTAGAATTCATTACTCGTCAATAAAGCATTTAGTTATTTAAGGGTGAATCCAGTTACGATAAACTCCAGAGTTCTCCAGACTGAGGCTCGCTCATGTTCCTCTCCTCGAAAAATGTGAATTCCCTTGACTTTATCATTGAAATGTTCAATTCAAAGCCAGAAGGAGTTGCTAAAGTAGACATGAAATAATTATTGAATTAATTATCAAAGTCACATAGCATACAATTAATTTAGTGCTTTTGCCGCAGTCTTTCCTCAGCCGTCCATGCACTGGGAATGTCAAGAAACGATTTCTAATTAATTTGTGTGTGATAATCAGGAGGAGTTTCTCGAAGGTCTCCACTTTCAATTTATGAGAGGGTAACGGTGGAGGAAGAGAGACACACACACACACACACACACACACACACACACACACACACACTCACACACACATGCATGCACAGGCCCGCACTTTTGTATTACAATATCTCTGAGGTCCATCCATTATGTCTTAAAAAGTCTTAACACATATTATTTGCATTAATCTTGTTATTATTATTATTATTCATTTATTCATCCAGTCAGTCTTTTATTTTCAGAGCCAGTACCATACCACTCCACCTGGGATCGAACCTTGGACCTTCTTGCAGTGAGGTGACAGTGATACCCACCATGCCAACGTGCCGCCTATTGTTGTTGTTTTTGTTATTATTAAGAATAATTTTCAGATCTGGCACAGCATAATCTCACAGATCTCTGGTTCGATTACCGGTTCAGGCTTGTGTTGTGGAGTTTACCCTCTGCCCATGTGGGTTTTCTCTTAAGTATTCCAGTTTGTTAGCCCAGCGTTTAAGCTACCAGACTAAGGACCTTATAGTCCAGGATTTAAATCCCAATTCAGCCAAGCTGCCACTGTTGGGTCCCTGAGCAAGGCCCTTAATTTCTTGGATTGTGAGACTGTTAGCAATTGTAAGTCGCTCTTTTTAATGGCGTCTGATGAATGATGTAAATTTTAGGTTAGCCGGTGTCTCTGAAGTGTGAGTCCTTGGCTCCTCCCACTTTCCAGAGTTTCTTGAAGCTGGTCTTCAGGTGTTCTGAATCTATCCAACAACGTACCAGGGACGGCTAACCAGGAGGCTGTGAGCTCAGGCCTTGATTGCTAAATGCCATAGATGTAAATATTAATGTAATGATTTTATGACAGAAGAACAGCGTGCTCGGATGGGACGCAACCCGTGGCCACATTTTGACCGACGCTCGCTCCAAGTCCGTCTCGTACCCTGGTAACACCGAATGTTCATTTACATCAGTCTAGTTTGTGAGTCCTGCTGCTGCTTTATATCTACTTCCTTCCTTCTTAGCAGCATATTGAAAATGCAGATTGCAGAGCGCAGATTGTGACATCCTTATTTGTTTCTGCTGCCGTACTTCTTTAGAGCGTCGCGCTCTTCCACTCTTGCTTCGTGTGTGTTGAATTTATCTTGCCTCCTGCTCACATATTGGCATATTGTGTATGTTTGGCATATGCTCTTTACTAGGCCTTTTGCCGGCCAGATAAATGTTCAGAAGTACAGTAAAGAGGAATTAGTTGTGTAAACAGTAGTAAATGTCAATGATAAAGTTCTGTTGAAGCTCATCTGGGCGGCAACGCAGGTGTCTTATCTCTCACCAGCAAAAGAAGGCAAAATGGAAATGATGCCATAGAGGCACTGCAGATTCCAGAAATTTGAACGTTTTGACTATGGACTGTTGGAATTAAGGTGGTGTGTGTTTGTGTGCCAGTGTTAGTGTTATTGTGTGGGATGGGCATGGTTTTGCTGGTAATCTGCCTAAAAACATTCTTTACTTAGCACGCAGGCTCCCTGTCTAATCCACAGGTGCGGTCAAACTCAACATTGCGTTTTTTTACCAAGCGGTAAAAGAAGTTAACATAAGCTGCCAAAACGCAAGGATGTTCAGTACTGTGCAAAAGTGTTAGGCCGCCTTTAGATTAAAAATACAGTTGTTCGAGCAGTGACATAATGACCATGATGCTTGTTTCGGTCGCATTATTAGAATACAACCAGAAAACGAAGGAAATTTGCAGCATGCAGGATTAAAGAAATGAAGGAAATCAGAAAACGGCTTGTGTGAAATCGGTGTGACCTCCCCTTACACTAGAGCAGCAGCGTCTGACAGCTTCTTCGGGACATCGTAAAGACAAAGGCGGTCCAAAAGCAACATTAGTGTGCGCAATGGTTTTTGGCACTTGAAAGCAAGAGAATAATTATAGCATAGCTCCAAAACGTGTAGTTGTGAAAAGGTTTCTGTAATTTGATCTGTTGCGCAAGACTGTATACAAATCCTGTGTTGGATTTGTCATTGAGCAGAGGTTAAACCTATTAGCGCTGGGTCAGTGCGCCTCAGATAATCTAAACTGTTGTGCTTCGTCAAGCCAATCAGTGGCACCTATTGTTTCATTTGATAGCCACAATAGTCTTTTTGTCTGTTTGCTTCTTTGATTTTTAAATCGTTTTTTCCTGATAAGGTGGATCATGTGGCTGAAGACGTAGGCTGAAGGATCTGATGTGGTTAAGATGTACCTATAGATAAGCAGTAGGAAGCTTCAGTTGGATTCACTTTGTTCCCTATGGCTTCCCATGCAGTCAGGCGTGTTGCTGATGGGGTGCTGTGTTTCTTTAACCAAAGTTTATTTAAAAGCACGTTACATGTACGCAGTGCTGTGCAAACGTAATGATCATCCTACATCTTTTATTATGTAGATACCTTTTTTCATCATTTTGAAAGAAAATAGTTTATCTGTTTATTTTTCCCAATTTTATCTCAAGACGTACGGCGCTACGGGGTCATCGTTGTCTTCTCTTATGTTTCCAACTTTTTCACACATTCTCTACTAAGGACTGGTCAAGTCAAATTTATTTCTGTAGAGCTTTTTACAACGGAGCATCGTCTCAAATTAGCTTTACAATCTTGTATTGTATTAAAAGGCCAATCCCAAATTGAGCGAGCTTACGGCGACAGAGGCAAGGAAAAACTCCCTGAATGTAGAAGGAAGAAACCTTGTGAGGACCAAAACTCAAAACGGGACCCGTCCTGCCTGGGTTGCTTAACTGAAATAGGTAAGTTTGTGTTAATAGTAAAATTAATCAAATTATAGCAATTAAATTAAATAATGTAAGTATTATCCTCAGCGGGAGGTCCTTGGAGGCACAATGTCTCCTGATTGAACTGAATGATAGAGGGAGTTACGGCACTCTGGTGTGGCCCGGGCAATTTTGGAACTGGTTTCTGTTGATGAAGACCAGTAGAGGGATGCTGAGGAGAAACATCTACGTTTGTGGTGCTGGAACTGGTACCAAAACGTAAGATCAGAGAGAAAAGAGAAAATGTAGTTACTTATGGGTTACGAGCAAATAGTCTATTAACAGCCACTGATGCCAGGTGTAGCATGAGACTCTGGCAGCATTAGCTTTAGCAACATAGCTAGAAAGAAAGATATAGGACAGGTCATGTCCGCATTACTTCTTCTGGAGCCATGGCTTTGTAATTTGTCCAGCACATGATTTTGCATGTTTATGTTTTCAACATGCTTGGTTGAAAATATGTCATCCTGAAGGCAGCATATGTTGCTCTAAGGGGCAGCACGGGGGCTCGGTGGGGTAGCACAGCTGCCCCACAGCCAGAAGGTCCCGGGTTCAATCTAGAACGGTCTGGGTCCTTTCTGTGTGGAGTCTGCATGTCCTTCCCGTGTCTGCGTGGGTTTACTCCGGGTACTCCGGTTTCCT
>JAUZST010011216.1:0-12032 GCA_034779995.1 Parotocinclus haroldoi | reverse complement strand
AGAAACAAGCCAATCGTTCGTCGCGGAAAACCAAAACAAACGTCATTAAAGACGTGGGGAGAAAACGAAAACACAACAGTAAGGGATTGGGGTAAAATAACTGACCACGGCGAACAAAGTAAAAAGGGCTCGCAGTGCGAACCCTAACAGCTACGACACAGTGTGTTTGTATGCACATCATTCAATAGGGCTCTGATTTCAGTTAGTTATTTGTAGTTCTTTACTGATTAATAACACCAAAGAATATACAGAACAAATGACATAACTTAGTTGATAAAGTATGCAGGTTTTGGTGTCTTTTAAAATCTGGTCTAAGCCACTTCAGCAAAGAAGCATGCTTCATTTCCAGTCCTGTGCATGTTCCCCCTCATAGTAGAGATATTAATATGTCTTTATCAGTCCTTGATATCTATAACTGAAGCTTTGGATCTCTGGATGTGAGACCTGGTTTTGAGGCTAGCTGTCTGTGTGGAGCTTGCATGTTCTCCACTCATCTGCATGTTTTTTCCTGAGACTTTGGTTTATGATATGTACATGTTATTTACTTTTTACATTCTGTTAGTTTCTGATTTGCAGTATCAATACAATATAGTAGTGGATTAGAGCATAAAACTATGAATAATTTACGCTCACCAGTGGTGTGTGTAGGTGGCTGTGTATGTGTTTGTGAGAGATCAAGAGAGAGAGATGTTAGGAGAGGTGTTAGAGATGATGGGCTCATTTTTATAATGTGGCTATGGTGCAGACCAATCAACGTTTGGGTAGCTCATGCTGTATGAGTCAGTTTCCTAGAGCAGGGTGCAAGAATCTAAAGGTCATTATGTAAACATGTATTCAGAGCAATGTCTAACTACGGAACAGTATGACATACAAATGTTTCCACTGTTAAATGCCATGACTCTTCAACCAGCAAACTGTTATATTTAAATTATAAGGAAATCAGACAAAAAGTTTAATTACTTAATATATTGTAGCAAATGGCAAACCTATCAAAGTAGGTTGTCAGTGTGGCTGTTGGTATAACACACTGCTACTTTTTAAAAGGTTTGATCGTACACGTTGTGACTGTGCGTCAATTGGAAATGCCTTGAATGTACTATAACCTAATCAATGTGATGTCAAATTTACATTTATATTTTTTTAGCAGACACTCTTAAACAGATTGATTTACAACTGATACAGTCTTACAATTCAACCAATCGTGGGTTAAGGGCCTTGATTACTGTGGCAGCTTGGCAGAGGTAGGATTTCATAAGGTCCTATATTCCACCCTGGACCATCAGGTACCTTAACCGCTAGGCAGTAGCCTTTAGAAGCTTGCTTTATATATATATATATATATATATATATATATAGATAGATAGATAGATAGATAGATAACCAAAAGTACATAACCACTAGTATTTAGTACATTTAGTCATGATGCATATTATAAGTAACATTTTAAAGACATACACATGATTAATCACTGGTGATCATCCATTTAAATTATTTTCAATTATTTTTGTTATTCTTTTAAATGACAGTCTCTATCTTTAAAAAAAATAAAAAAAAAAATATATATATAAATTGAATTTCTATTTTATTTCTTACTTTAACTTTATATGCAACAGTTATTTTGGGGTGTGGCCCAAATGAGACAGGAACTACGCTGACCACAAGCATGCTTAACATATGGTAATGCTACAGCTTCCCTTTTTAGGCATGTAACTTTGTCATTAAAGTAGGAGGTAAAAAAGCTTGTACACTGTGCAGTTGTCTTTGCAGTTGATAATCAACACCCATGGAGCCCAACACGATTAGAGAGGGATACCTAGTAAAAAAGGTAAGAGCTGCAAATACATTTTGAAAATGTAGACTCTGTGTTGTGCTGCTAACCCTTTTTGTAATTTTAAACTGGCTAAAGCTACGGAATAAACATTCTGTTGGATAATCTTATTTCCAGGGGACTTTGCTGAATACATGGAAGGTGGTGTGGGTGGTGTTAGCAGATGATGGAATCGAGTTTTACAATAAAAAGACAGACAACAATCCAAAGGGAATGATTCCATTAAATGAAACTGTATTGACCAGCCCATGTCAGGATTTCACTAAAAGAACGGTGATGCACATTGCACTTCTGGTCATCTAAGGTCAGCATAGGCATATGGTGAGGAATAGAGTTTTCACATTTATGCTCTTACTATCTAATAGTTTGTGTTCAAGCTGAGCACGACGAAAAAGCAGGACCATTTCTTTCAAGCAACTCATCTGGAAGAGAGGGAGGCATGGGTCAAAGATATCAAGAGAGCCATTTCTTGCTTACAAGGAGGCAAAAAGTTTGCCAGAAAGTCCACCAGGAAGTCTATCAAACTGCCTGAAAATGTTAACCTAAGGTACAACTTCATTTGTTCATTTGATTTTATTAGATTGTAATATTATTAAATTATATTGTAGGCAAGTTCAACATAGAACGTTGTTATTGGTTTTATGCATTCATTTTTTGGCAGGAAATAAATGATCTTACAATTGAGTGAATTATAATAGTTTTACTGTATATTCATTTTATATTGAGAAATATCATACATTCATTAATTTTCATAGATGCTTAATACATTTCAGAGTTGCTGGAACCATACCAGGTAGGGGTAGGGGAACGTAGGAACCAACCCTAGACAAAGCGGCAATCCATTTGCAGGGCACATACACACACTCAAGGAAAGCAGAGTACCCAGAGAAATACCATGCAGATATGGGAAGAATATGCAAAGTCCACACAGGTTTAGTTCAGATCAGGAATCAAAGCTGGGATCCCTGGAGTTGTAAGGGGACAGCACAAGCCACTGCACCATTCTTTTGTATGGCACCTCGTAATTATGAGTACGATCTGAATTGAGAGCTTTTATTGTTTAGTCATATATTTTATCTGAGCAGTTCCAAGTATCCCATGCCCCTTCACCAACCACAATCATTTTTTTATATGGTAGACACATTTGTGAAATACATTTAACAGAAAAAGCAGGGTACTGTATAATGTTTGTGTTTAACCGTTCTTAGCTACTGTCTGTGTATATTCCGTGTATTCTGTGACTTCTGATTGAACGATTGAATCTGTTCAGAAACATGGTGGTGTCACAATGCATCACTTAGTCCCACGCCAGGATGGAATATAGGACCTTATGATTAACTCAGTGTGGGTGGTTGATTTCACAAAGATCACCTTGTATGACTTAGCCTTAAACTAAGTGAACTCAGATTCATAGTTGCCAAATAAACCCTAACCCTTCAAGAACAACAAGAATTGAAACAGTTGGGCATAGGTTTAAAATAAATACATACATGGGAAATGTGAAGAAATACAGACTAGTTCTCCGTTATAATTACTGTTTAGAGTGCCCCAAAACTTTTCACTTACCGGGCGAGTGAAAAAATAAAATAATAAATCCTCCAAACATATAGAGACAGAGCAGAAACAGAAAAAATCACAGTATCACTGTATTTTTAATTTTAAAAAATCAGCTTACTTTAATGGCTTATTATGAGATTTGCCTATGCAAAGTTTTGTTTAACATAAATTAACCATTTGATAGCCTGCTCATTACTGACTAGACAATATCTGCTATGCATTCTCTTCAAGTGAGCTGTATGCTTTGATGAAAGATCAAGATATAGGAATCAAAGAAACAAAGCTGGAAAAGGAGAAGAAGCTCTACAACCACTGTTTTACTGGTAAAATTTCAGCTGTTTTTATCTGCATGTTTTTGTAATATTATACAGTCATTTTGGTCACCCTATACACACACACACACACAGTATACATACTGAACTATTTCAATACTTTAAACAGGAAAACAATAAGTAATAATAATTCAGAATCACAAGCAAATGTTTGTGAACTCTTTTGAATTTGAATTTCTCTGAAATTTCTAATAAAATGTTATCTGCCCACAAACAACTATATTATTCCTGTCTTTACTGAGTACACTGATTTTATTCAGCCATAGTAATAAAATTGGAAATGTACGTTTGCAACTAATACCTGGTAATACTTCACATCAGCTGCAGTAAGTATACTGATTAGATGAAATGGAATTTCAGACCAAACCTCTTAGCTTGCTTCACATCACTGTTAAATGTCAAGTTATGACCACAAAACTTCAATTGTCCTAAAATTTTTTCTGATCAGATTTCATTGTTATTTCAGTTTTTGCAAGTTGTACCAGTGCAGTTCCCTTTAGCTGGTTTCACATTTAAAATAAGGTTTTTGTAAACATGGTGGTATAAATTCCCAAATGAAATTCAGTCGATATTTTGCAGCTTGAGTCATTTGCACATTTAGGATTTTTTCCTTACCAGTGCCCCTGTAGGCTTGATCAACTGGGCGGTGGGTCAAGACAAGTGTAAAGCTGCTTTGAGACAAAACCTTGATGTAAAAAGGACTATAGAAATACACTTGACTTAAAGATGTGCAACAATATTTTTTTCTTAATTATTACAATTCTTTTTTTTTTCAATTTTTTTTTTAATTGCACATCTGAATTTTTTTATGTGAACTTTAAACAATGCCCAGTTTTTGGTATATTACCAACAAAAACAGTAATTGCAAGCAAAACCAAGGTCTTTTAAAACGCTTTTGCAGACTTTCCAGTTTAGGTATATCTAATTGTTTCTACATTAATTGCACATTTCTATACAGATGCACTTTGTAGTTCTCCAATTACAGATAGTAGTCCATATGTTTCTCTACTTTGTTAGTCCCCTTTACTCTGTTATCTAATGGTCAGGACCCCACAGACCATATACTATGTGGATGGTGGATAATTCTTAGCACTGCAGTGACACTTACATGGTGGTGGTGTGGTTGGATCAGGCACAGCCCTGCTGCTATAGGTTTTAAGCACCCCAGTGTCCTGTAGGCGACAACATGTGACCTGAGACCCAACCTTTGGTATAGTTAGCCTATAGGTTCACCTACATTCATACACTTTGAGTCTGTGAATAATTAATCAATTCATCATTTAAAGACATAAGGGCACAGAATGTTTGTTATATTAAATAAAATGTGATATTTAGTCCTGTCTCATGACCTCCAGTATTGACTAATGATCAGATATGAAGATTATGTCTAAGTATGTAAGTAGTGTTTTTTAATGTTTGTTAGCATCACTGTTGTGTACTATTTTAAAGATTTTTCAAAACATTGTGTTCCTTTAATAGAAAATCCTCTGTTAATGGCACCATCACTGAGTAATGTTAGCCAAACCAAGTCAACAAATGAAGTCGACCAGAAAAAAACATGAAATATCTTGGCTTCATAACATTTTAATTCAGTGCAAATGAAAAATAAATATATATATAGGAAATTATAAATACTGTTGTTAATAATTCCAGTAATTCCAGCTGCTGCTTTTCTATATTACTAGTATTCTACTATATTGTATTCTACTATATACTACTATACTGTTTTTTGTGTTTTTGGCAGGCAATGCAGTGATTGACTGGCTGATCTCACAAGGAAAGGTGAGAAACCGGTCAGAGGCTGTGATGCTTGCCACAGGACTGCTAAATGAGGGTTATTTGCAACCCGCTGGAGACCTGTCCAAAGCAGCCACAGAGAGCATTGCCGAATCCGTGCTTCTGGACCAGACAGATGCTTTCTACTACTTTGTGAGTGAACTGACTCAAAAGAAGGAATATTGCATACATATATCATTTATTGTAAACTCAAAACGTCTGTTCACTTAGCTACCTTCATTGCAATGAAGTCAGAGGTTTTCCTCTCATAAAAACCAAGTTTCTATTTTCATGAATAGGTAGAGACCAGTAGGTAGTTTTGGTCAGTCCTTCTTTGGATTCGTACCAACACATATCCACAATAAATGCACAAACTATTGCTCAGACTAAAACCCATCATAGCAGTGGGTAGTAGTGCCTCACCCAGAGCAAATGTAGTTCACTGAATAGGAGAAAGTATTTAGCGGTTACCAATGTGCACTCTTAAACAAACCCAGTAATGAATCAAAGAGCACTGATTGATAATTCTCCTAAGACAGATTTTGTTAAAGTGGCAGGGCATCTGGTTACATACAACAATATATACACAAAATATATAAGGACACATGGGAAATTAATTCAAAATCATGTGTATTAGTAAGGAGTCTGTCCCCACATTGCTGTAACAACAAACTTCAATCATCTGAGAAAGCTTTCCACCTGATCTTAGGACACAACTGTAGTGTTGAATGTTTTTGTTGAACAAAAAAACTCTAGCTTACTGTTACTTCAGCTGTTTGATGGAGTTCAGGTCTATGTACAAACCAGCCAAGTTTTCCATCAAAGCAGACAAACCTCATTACCTTTGTTTTAGGTGGACGAGTCAGACAATTGACTGGATGGGGAGGTAGAAACTATTAATGTAGAATATTAACAGTCAGGTCTTCGGGACAGCTTAGGCTACTGGGGCACTTACACCACTGATTTTCTAGGAAGATCTTGCCTTGTATCATAAACCTGTTAGCACTGAATGCGGCGGATTAGATCACTAATTAGAAGAGGTGACTGCATACTTCTGTCCATTTAGTGTTTTTGTAAAATATTCAATTCAATTTTATTTATGTAGCGCATTTTACAACGTAGCATTGTCTCAAAGCAGCTTTACAGTGATACATTATCTAAAAGGCCAATCCCAAGTTGAGCAAGCCTAGGGCTACAGTGGAAAAAACTCCTAATTTAAATTAGTAATAGAAAAACTATTTATAAAAATCTAAATTATAAAACAAAATTGATTATATAATGAGTTCTTAGAGGGAAATGCAAATGCATTGCTGATCACGTGTACTGCTGATCATGTGGAGTCTCAGGTTAAATCGATCTCTCTTGGTCCCTGAGTGTTTGAGGTCTAGATATGAATGTCTGAGTAGGCGCAATAAAAAGTGCACTTTGATATGGCTGAAATATATGCTTGCAGTGCCTCTGAAATTATTATTCAATTTTCTGAGGCAGTTCCGAGGCACACCAACTGAACGTGGGACCGTATACCAATTTGGCTTTGATTGTGAGTCGCAAGGTTTAAAAGTCTGAACCAGCGGGCTTAATAGGAAATGTAAATTCAGTAAGCTTATTAAACCAAGCCATTTTTGTCCAGCCAGACACTATGATTTCCAGGCTTATTTTTATGCAAATACTACTGCATATACTGGCTGAAATGCTAATGTCAAACAGGTAGTTCTATACTATCTAATATTTAATCTAATCTAATATCTAATTCTGCTGAGAATGCGTGTAAAGGCCTTCAGTGCATCTGACTCTGAGTCCTCCTGCAGGTTGATAGTGGTTTCTTCTGTGAAGGCTACTCAAGTGATGAGGACGTGATCATAAAAGAGGAGTTCAGGGGAGCCATAGTGAAACAGGGCTGCTTGCTGAAACAAGTAAGTTTAATCAAATGTATTCCTTTCCGGTATCATATACATAATCTATAAAAATGTACAACTCCGGTTGTGAGAGACATATCAGGTACAACTAAAGGTACAATAAAGAAACTATCTAGGGGAGGTGTGACTTTCTCATGCTTATTCTAAGCAGGTGTTTTCCACTACTGCTCCATGAGAAACCTTATACTGGTTGTTTAGCTGGTTCCATACTGTAACACATCTAGTTTATATGGTTCATATATCTGTTAGCCAAGAACAGGTATGTTGTTCATAGTAGGGGTACTACCCGGATTGTGCAACACTGCCTCAATTGGGAATACTGAATAGTCATAGTGTCAATAAGGGGAAAGGAAAGATTGTGTGTGTGTGTGTGTGTCTTCTTTTTTAATAGGGCCATAGGCGAAAAAACTGGAAGGTGAGAAAATTTATCCTAAGAGATGATCCTGCATATATACACTATTATGACCCCACAAAGGTGAGGACGTTTTAGTACTTAGATCTATAGTTGGTCTATAAATGATTAAATGTTTCTCACTTTGTAACTTTGTAACTATATTATTTTTCACAAGGGTGAGGAATATCCCCCCCTTGGCTCGATTCATTTACGTGGATCTGTTGTGACAGCAGTGGATTATGTACCAGATGGTAAGGTAACTCTCTATAATCTCTATAGTTATTTACAAGTCAACCAGGAGGACAAATATTAACTTTGTGTTTTCTAACTGCTTCAGCTAAGAAGCATGACGTGGAGGGAAATCTGTTCGAGATCATCACTTCAGATGAGATACACTACTACCTGCAGGCAGCAACAAACGAGGAACGCCATGACTGGATCAAAGCCGTTCAGGTAGTGGCAAAGTCTGGGAAGTAAATCCTGAAATGACCTGCATCAGAAACAGGCCAGGAACAACCCTGGCATAAAGATTAAAAACAAACATTTTAAAGACATTTGCTAGTTATTTCCGATATGCAGCAAAGGCTGAACTTTTGTGTAATGTTGTTTTTATTGTCATATTACATCTAAAAGGCAACCCTCATTTAGGACATGGTGTTGGACATCTTGGTGTTTAAGACATCATCAAGCATCTTATCATTGTTCCAGAGTACTATTTATGTTCTGTTCTGAGTCAACTGTAATGTGGCATGAGACTTTTGTCATGGAAAATGGTGAAATAATCTGCAGTCCAGCCACTTCCTGTTCTGTCATCAAATTAAACCACTTCCTTAAAACTCCTGCCACTCAATGGATGGCATAACCTCACTTTTTTAGTTAATACGATGTGCCTCATTTGTCAAGCCCAGAAACTAGCCCCATTTATGGCATTCTAAAAATACTGTCTGCAGCCTAGCAGACTATTTAGGTTTAGTATACTTTTGAATATATAAACGTATTAGCACTCCATGGTCACTGGTGGGAAGCTGACATTTTAGACAAGCTACTAAGAGATGTGTTAATGTGTTAACAAAGGTTAATGTGAAAATTTTCTTCAACCTTTTATGATTCTTACTGAATTTATACGGCTCTGGAAACAAAACAAGACACCAATTTCCTGTAGCTACTGTATGTGTTTGAGCAAGATTAAACATTTTGTTTCATTCTAGAAATTACAACTAAAAATTATAAACAAGCGTTTAGACATTGACTAATAACATAGAGAAAACAATTTGATATTATTTTCTTAATACAAAACAATGTATATAATGGTAGAACTTATGTATAACATAAAGTATGTACTTGTTTTCTTATAATGAAACCCAGAAATGGGTTGTAACACGCTACATTCAGTCCATTATACTTACTCAGGTGACATTCAAATTGTACTATTTAATATGGGATAATTTTTACTCTTACTTCCACTTAAATCCACAAAGAACTTTTACTTTGTTGCAAACCACTAACATGTCGTCTTCCCATATCATTACATATCCTACCATATTTGTACATTTCAAAACTGTGAAACAGATGCACCATGTCTATAATCTCAGCACTAACTCACTGAATGAAATCAAAATGAGCTTCACATACAAGTAGAATATTAAGTAAGTAAACAATGTTGTTTTCTATACTTATTTTAAATTTAAAATCACTGATTTTGATTTTTCACTGAGATTGTGAGTTGCTTTTAAATAATAACTGGTTTATAAGTGTTATGGGTTCTTATGTGTGGAATTTACATAATGTTAACACATTTTTGTTGTTGTTTGCAGTGTGTTGTTGCGGTGTGTTGTAGGCTTTTGACTTGACGTTAAGGTTTTATGTTTTGTTGTCACACTTCTGTACTGCAGGATTTTGTACAGTACAACGTTACCGCTGGTCATATGCTTTTAAGGAACGCTTAGGTTGACTGTTGCTCTAATATGGATGTAATCTCTTTCAACGTCTTCCTTTTCCCCTGCGACTTAGAATGATCAGAATAAGAGGTGGTAAAATAGATGTCTTTCTTTTACTCAGCCCTGATTACAGCATAGCAAAAGTACTTTGTATTACATGATATTTTGGTCATGGGGCTACAACAAGATAAGTGCAGCAAAAGACTTTGTAGTTCCTCTGTGTGCAGTCTATTTTAATAAACAGGAAGTTCGTATGCACACAAGAGTTCAAATAGTATGCAGTTAATGCACTTTCCAGAAGTGCTTATTTGCTTATAATTCCCCTGGTCAATAGATTGTAATGATCAGCAACTCCAAAATAAAGCCTATTGAACAGGATTTGTATTTATAAAGAAGTTTTATTGAATTCTGCTATTAGATATGGCATTGATTCTGTATTGTCTGTACAACAATGAGTCAAAACATTATGTCCACACTAACACCAGCCCTGTTTAGAAGTTTTCACTTCTTTGTTATTGTGTCTGACACTGGCACTGTAGTGTTTTTAAGTCAAGAGTTATTTCTGTGTTTCTTTTTTTGTAATGGGGCATTGTCTCAAAGCAGCTTATATCTAAGGTCAATCCCAAATTGAGCAAGGCCAAATAGGGCAACAGTGGTAATGAAAAACTCCCTAAATTCGGAATATACGGAAGAAACCTTGGTAGGACAAAGACTCAACGGAACCCATCCTCCTTGGGCAGTTTAAATAGCATAACTAAACATGAAACTAGGCTATCTAATTAATATGCTTATAGTTATAGCTTAAGTAAACAGTAGGTAAATAAATATTAACAGAGGAAACAAATAAAAAAATATAATAATTAATAATAACATATAGAATATTGAATAGAATAGCATACAAATGTGCAAATATTATCGCATTATTTTGTCTACGTACATTTAAAATGAAACATGCTTAATTAACCCACTCATAGAAAGCAGCTTGTTGTCAGGCTTTAATGTAAAACCCTGGGTCACAAGAGCTGCTAATGTTGGAAATCAACTTTGTCAGTTGATGTCATTTATGAAACTGAGGGTTATGACAGATTTTCTTTGGTAATCTCTAGCTACCCGAATGATCAAGGAAACATGGCATCATCCCTTTATTCAAAGACCATTGGTTGCATATATAGACAATAAACCCTTTGGCCTATTTCCTATTGTGAAATCCACAAATGGGCAGTACTCTTTCACAAGTGGTCTGTGGTGTAACAGTCTAACAGACAGTAATGTTCATGTCAGTCAAGTCCATACTACAAAACATTTACATCATTTAGCATATGCCCTTACCCAGAGATATTTACAACTTACCTCAAGGACCCAAAAGCGACCATGTGCGACGATGGGATTTCAGTTTCCAATACCTTATCCACTAAGCCACCACAGTGATAGATCCAGCCTAAGATTATTTATTCAGCATGTAACAACAGCCCTTGTCACAAGGTAAAATTTTAATTTCTACAGTTATATACTCTGTGCTGTAATGGTCTGGCGCCCTTCAGGATCCGCAATGATCAGATACTATTTGGGTGGAAGATCAGACACCTCATTACTGCTAGAGGTTTAAAGACCTCAACTTCACTGCTAAACTGAAAAATTGTACCAGCAACCAGCATCTTGTAGGAAGTGTCCTGTGAGCACTGATAAAGGATTAGAGGATGGCTAACAAATTCTGCAGCAACAGATGAGCTACTGTCTTTTATATTTACTGACTTTACATCTGCAAGGTGGAACAAAGGTGAATGTATCTAATAAAGTGAACCTTGAGTAAAACTCCAGCTGCACTGCTGCATCTTATCCAATCGCACCATGCGCACACACACATACACACACACACACACACACACACACACACACACACACGCACACACACACACAGACACACACACATAGCACATGAGTGTCAGTTCTGAGAATGGTAGTCCTGACCATTAGAGAATAAACGGAAATAACAAAGCATGTAGAGAAACAGAACTACAAAGTACAGTGACAACTAAAATTCAATAGAGAATAAAAAGAATATTTTTTATAATTTTAAACATATATAGTAAGACTTTTGCACTATACTACAGATATTTAATAGAAACAGCTAGGGGCAACAGTGGCAATACAATGAAAAGCTCTTATAACGCTCGGTGTAGCAAACAAGCAGAAGCTAGCGCAGGTAGCAAGGCAACGGAGTTTATTAGGGAAAATCAAAAACAGAGTCGAGGACGTTCCGAGGTCAATATACCGAGCGAGTGCAACAGTACC
>JAUZST010011215.1:0-12032 GCA_034779995.1 Parotocinclus haroldoi | reverse complement strand
CTAAACTGCGTCCTGTGGCCTTCTTTTCACGCAAACTCTCTCCGGCCGAACGCAACTATGATGTAGGGGACAGGGAGCTGTTGGCCATCAAGCTCGCCTTAGAGGAGTGGCGACATTGGCTAGAGGGGGCCAAACACCAGGTAACGGTGCTAACTGATCACAAGAACCTGGAATACCTCAAGTCTGCCAAGCATCTGAACCCGCGTCAGGCACGCTGGTCGCTCTTTTTTGCTCGGTTCGACCTCGCTATCTCCTATCGCCCTGCATCGAAGAACTCCAAGGCGGATGCTCTGTCACGCTGTTTGGCCCTATTGTCAGAGAATCCTGAGGCGCCTGAACCAGTCCTCCCAGCTGCATGCTTCCTTGGGGTGATCCAGTGGGACTTGGAGCGGGAATTGGACGCCGCACTCACCCGTTCCCGTCCTCCTCCGGGCTGCCCACCGGGAAGGAAATACGTTCCTCCGAACTTTCGAAACCAGCTAATTACCTGGGCCCATGTCTCTTCCTGCTCTGGACCCCCAGGGGAGACCCGTACACATCAGCTCCTGGCCTTTTGTTTCTGGTGGAAGGCTATGCGCAAGGGCATTCGTACATTCATTTCCTCATGCTCCATCTGCGCCCAGTGCAAGACGCCACGTACCTTACCGGCTGGCCATTTTCTCCCCTTGCCCATTCCCGAACGCCCTTGGTCTCACATCTCGTTGGATTTTGTGACGGATCTTCCACCATCCCAGGGTTAAACTACAGTTCTCACCATTGTGGATCGTTTTTCATGGACAGTCAGGTTTCTTCCCTTCCCCAAGCTACCTACAGCCTTCAAAAAGGCAGAGGCACTCATCAGCCAGGTATTAACCCTATTGGTATTCCGGAGGTAATTCACACCGACCGAGGTCCGCAATTTACATCTGCGGTGTGGACGGCCTTTCTGGAAAAGTTGGGGATAACGGTTACCACCCCCGGTCCAATGGGCAGTGTGAGAGGGTCAATCAGGAACTGGGGAAGTTCCTACGGACATACTGTGTGGATAATCCGTCTAACTTTGGCCCGCAGGGATCGCCCAAAATTCCCTTCGCCATTCCTCTACGGGCCTCACGCCATTCCAGTGTCTCCTCAGTTACCAACCTCTATTTGTCCCATGGGACCCTATACCATCTGATGCTCCGGCTGTGGACGCCTGGTTCAACAGGAGCGAGGCCTTCTGGGGTCAGGTACATCGTCACATTACGCAGGCTATCCAGAGATATCAGACCCAGGCGAATCGCCGGCGGAGTCCTGAGCAGACATTCCGGCCTGGGGACAGAGTTTGGCTCTCTACTCGCAACCTGCACTTAAAGGGAAGTAGCAAATTGCAGCTGAGATTCATCTGATTCTGAGATCACTAAGAGACTCAACGTGGTCACATACCGGTTATCTCTTCCGTCCTCAATGCGTACTCACCCGGTGTTTCACGTTTCTCTCCTCAGGCCTTGGGTCCCTGGTCCAGTGGCGATCTCACCCACCAGTGTGCCACCACCTGTGGAGGTTGATGGTGCCCCCGCCTATACGGAACATCGTCTC
The DNA here is from genome assembly GCA_034779995.1 of Parotocinclus haroldoi. NCBI lineage: Eukaryota > Metazoa > Chordata > Actinopteri > Siluriformes > Loricariidae > Parotocinclus > Parotocinclus haroldoi. The sequence continues at coordinate 10,475 of JAUZST010011215.1, read as the reverse complement.
CTGGACTCCCGGAGGCGCAGGGCGCGGCTCCAATACCTGGTCGACTGGGAGGGCTACAGTCCTGAGGAACGTTGCTGGGTCGATGCCAATGACATCCTGGATCCTCTTCTGGTCTAGGACTTTCATGCCTGTCATCCGGACCGCCCAGCACCCCGGTCTTGTGGTCGCCCTCGCAAGTCCGCCCCGGCTCGCCGATCTGTCAGACCTCAGCCTACCTCACCCATGAGGGATCCTTTGGGGGGGGGGCACTGTCACACCCAGGGACTGCTCACGTGAACACACCCGGCCTGCATCACCGATCTACTGATTACACACACCGGTTCACAGTTTTCCATCAGCGCTCATCACCACCGCCTACTTTAGCCTCCATTCACCAGTCACTCTCTGCTAAGCTTCTTGGTTCTACCCCAGTTGCTCCGCGTTTTCATAATTATATGCTATTTCCTACCGTTGGAGACTTTGCCTGTTTTTCTGACTCCGCCTTCGCTCTCGCCTTGTTTTGTCGTTCCGCTTCGTCTGTGTTTCGACCCTGGACTGGTTTCTGGTTTTTGAGTTTTGCCTGCCATCTGTTATAATAAACGCCTGCTCCCCGCACGCCGCATTTGGGTCTGCTCCTTATATCACTCGGCGCTACACAGCTGTTCAGATGGTTATACAGAGAACCCCAGCTCTTCAGTTGCTCCCCTTTCTAATGAACCTACATATACCTTAATTTTTAATTCTAAGGAAAATTCCACAGGTGAGTAAAATATCCACTATTATTACTCTTATAGTTTATTGTTCATTGTTTACAGTTCATTGAACTGTTAGTGGTGTATCACTGGAATAATTATGCCCATAAATGTGTTTTGTATTTGTGTATGTACACAGTCTATAGATACATACAGATAGGTCACAAATTAAGTAATAAACAATCCAAATGTTGCTTTGTAAGGTGATCCCAAGCTGCCAGAAAAGCTTTATTGCTCCTTGGCATAGATGCAACATATCACCCACCTTTATAATCCAGTGATTATTCTGGTCAAAATGCATCATTAATGTATGTCTCATAACTAAGATCAGTCCTTTTGAGACTGAAAACAAGTATCAACAAATAATGCTTAGCATTCACTGAATGTGTTTGCTGGTCCAGACTTTGATTTCTCACTCATATAACTTAATTTATCGTGAAGCACATAATTTTGTAAAAGGTTTGTATATAGTAACTGAGTCACAACATGGATGTTATCAATCATTATGCAATAATATGACAAACAAAGCAATCTATGGGTACATTTTCACTTTCAGCAGAGTGTTAGCAAAAACAGTGCTAGCCTCTTGTTTACCATGAAAACATGTCTGTTTAGTTGAACAATGGCACCCATGCCCATCATTTGCCTATTAAGCAACTGACTCCCGCAATCTAAACCTAGCCGTGTTTAAATATCCCATAAACTAGTAAAGTAGATTAATGAAACATTTATTAAATTAAACAATTAGCACCCACATCGGTACAGTTAATAAAACTAATGTATCACTGGAAAGAATCTAACCTTATGTAATAAATAAGAGCGCATTTGAGTAATCATAATTTTGTGCATATATCTGTAATGTATATGTATATTCAAATGATAATTATGTTTCAGATCACTCTTACTGAACTGAGAATGAAAATAAATATTAGATTCCTTAACATTCACTGAAGGAACCAGCAGGTTCAGACTTGTAGTCGTCCCTCCTTAAACTTTATAATAACTTGGTTGTTTTGCATTATTTTCCATGTAGCAACTAAACAACAATGCCAGTGCAAGTGAGGCAGTTGTTTCTCCAGGTTGGAACCACATAGGTGACCATGTAGTTTATAAGATACGAATAGAACACTGAAATTAAATGTGTTTGTATGGTGTACTTTGTGTTAGGGCGCCTACCTTGCGCCGCCAAGCTGTCCATCGCGTCCGCCGTCGTCCACCATTACAGAGCGATCAGTAAGGCGGCTTTTTATGTCCAACCAGCTAACGACGTGACAACCCACACCTGGAACCTTTCCTATTTAAGAACCATATCCTGGTCCTGTAGGTTGCCAAGTCGTCTTGGTCCATATGCGAGATCGCTCGTGCAGTTACTCGCGCCGAGTGTGTGTGTGTGTGTGTGTGTGTGTGTGTGTGTGTGTGGTTTTGCCTAGACTTTTCAGCCCCGGATTACAGCATCCGCCGTAGCGATAGCTGGTAACGTCCCAGGGTGTTTATAGCCGAAGGATGAGTAGGAAGGGCACCTCCGAGGTGATTTAACTATCCAGGGATAGAATTAAGGTCTCCTCCTCTCCGTGGCTCCGCTCGACGCCACGTCGAGCTTCCCTTCCGTCGGCTGCGCAGCCCCGTTTGGGACGCTCCCCGACTCCACTTCTTCGTGCTCTGAGCACGCTAGGGTTCGCGCTCGCCCCTTGGCGGATCGGACCACTCCACGGTCGATCTGCTCTCTTTTCCAGCTGGTAATTTCCCCATTTGGGAAACATCCCAGCTGCGTCTCCCCTTTCTTGGTTTTTGTATCGTGGGGAGTCTACCCCTTTACCCTGCAACCTTGGGTCCTACCCCCCTTATCATAACACTTTGTTGGTGTTTTAAACTCATATGAAGCATAAATAAGATGTAGGGTAACAATACAAGTTAAAAAATAATTTACCACTACTATTTAGACCAATTTTATGTATAGTTATATAGATAGGTAAATAGTCTGCCTATTTACTTCTAAATAAGAGTTGCGTTGATGTCTCCACTCAGCCAGTTCGTGCTGAATGCATTGATGTCACAACTCAGTCAGCATGTGCTGCAGCGAAAATTTAGATGTGCCTGGCATTCTTATGCTGCGCTCTGGTGGGAAATCTAATAAAACAGACACCACTATAAACATAGGATGTGTATATCCACAAAGTTTAAAGAATTAACTAGGCCAGTTTATTTAAGGTGTGACAAATGTATGTTTACATAAAAGCATACATTTCAGTTGTAACCTTCAGGTCTATCAATAAAATGTTTATGTATTACATCTACTAAAAGGGAATGAATGTATTTCTGTCACAACTTAAATTCTAAATACAGGTTAGAATATCATCAAAAAGTTAAGTTATTTAATTTATTTCAGTAATTCAATTCAAAAAGTGAAACTCAAATGTAGTGATCTATTTCAAGCGTTTATTTATTTTAATGTTGGTGATCCTGGCTTACAGTCAATGAAAACCTAAAACTTATTATCTCAGAAGATTGGAATATTATATAAAATCATTTAAAAATATTTTTAATACAGAAATGTTGGCCTACTGAAAAGTCTGTACAGTATATGCACTCAGGACTTGATCGGAGCTCCTTTTGCATGAATGACTGCATCAGTGTGGCATGCTGAGGTGTTATGGAAGACCAGGTTGCTTTGATAGTGCTCAAACAATGCTCGTCTGCATTGTTGGATCTAGTGTCTCTCATCTTCCTCTTGGCAATATTCCATAGATTCTCTATGGGGTTTAGGTCAGGTGAGTTTGCTGGCCAGTCAAGCACAGTGATAGTGTGTTTACTAAACCAGGTATTGGTACTTTTGGCAGTTTGGACAGGTGTCAAGTCCTGCTGGAAAATGAAATCCGCATCTCTATAAAGCTTTTCAGCAGAGGAAAGCAGGAAGTGCTCTAAACTTTCCTGGCAGATGGCTGCGCTGACTTTGGACTTGATATAACACAGTGGACCAACACCAAAAGATGACATGGCTCCTCAAACCATCACTGATTGTGGAAACTTCACACAAGACCTCAAGAAGCTTGGATTGTGTGCCTCGCCACTCTTCCTCCAGACTGGGACCTTGATTTTCAAATGAAATAAAAATTTACTTTCATCTGAAAACAAGACCTTGGACCTCTGAGCAACAGTACAGGTCCTTTTCTCCTTGGCCCAGGTAAGACACTTCTGGTGTTGTCTCTGGGTCATGAGTGGCTTGACACAAGGAATGCAACAGTTGTAGCCCATGTAGCCATGGATACGTCTGTGTGTGCAGGCTGTTGAAGCACTGACTCAAGCAGCACTCCTTGTGAATCTCACCCAAATTTTGGAAACGGCCTTTTCTTGACAATCCTTTCAAGGCTGCGGTTATCCCTGTAGCTTGTGAACCTTTTTTTACCACACTTTTTCCTTCCACTCAACTTTCCATTCATATGTTTGCGTACAGCACTCTGTGAACAGCTAGCTTCCTTAGCAATTACCTTTTGTGGCTTACCCTCCTTGTGGAGAGTGTCAGTGACTGCCTTTTGGACATCTGTCAAGTCAGCAGTCTTCCCCATGCTAGTGTAGCCTATGGAACCAGTCTACGGGACCAATTTAAAGGCTTAGGAAACCTTTGCAGGTGTTTTGTGTAGATTATTCTAATTTTCTGCGGTAATTACTTTTTGGGTTTTCATTGACTGTAAGCCATGATCATCAACATTAAAAGAAATAAACGCCTGAAATAGATCACTATGTTTGTCATGTATCTATACAATATATAAGTTTCACTTTTTGAATTGAATTAATGAGCAAAATTAACGTTTTGATGATATTCTAATTTATTGAGATGCACCTGTACATTATGAACACTGAATATCTGGTAGGGTTATAGGTTATATCTGGTAGGGTTATAGCAAAAAGATTGTCCTTGAGCACTAGAACCACTGCATTATAGGACACTACTTTAAATAATATCTAAATATATACATAATATATTACATACATTAACAAAGCTGGTCATAACAAAATTTTTATCATTTGTACTTTAGAATGCCCTGTCCACACTATGGCTGACACCTACACAGCCAAAAAAATGTTTCAGTGTATCTTTCATTATATTTTATTATATCTTTCATAATGATGATATTAGAAGTCTCAAGTTACGACGAAGAGAACTTGTTGGAATGTTAGACACTATCTGCAAAGTGAAGAATCAAATGGCTTGAGCATGAACTAGAAAGGTATTGATGGCATGTCATTGGACTTGCCGAATCTAGGCTGGTTGGCCAAGAAGAACTATAAACCGAGAACGGCCATAAGAAATTTTTCAGCGGGCATGACTCGCCACGACGCAATGGAGTGGGCTTCATTGTAAGCAAGGACACTGTTCCTGCTGTACTCGACTTCAACGACTGACTAGCTACCATGCGAATAGCAAAGCCCTACAATCTAACTTTAATCCAAGTGTATGCACCAACCGCTGGTGCAGCAAAAGAGCAAATAGATGAGTTCTATGATACGGTCAAGAACACTTTGGATGATGCACCTAGACAGGACATAATTATGGTAAATGGTGATTGGAATGCGAAGATAGGACCGGATGTGTACGATGACTGGCATGGTACAGCAGGTAAGCACGGTCTTGGAAAAACTAACAACAGAGGTCTTGCATTACTGGAATTTGCTAAACTTTGTGACTTTGCCATAGCTAATACCTATCATCCACATAAACTCAGCCATAAAGCCACTTGGCATTCACCGTCTGGCAAAACACACAATCTGATCAACAACATCGTGATTGCAAAATGGTTCTGGAGCAGCATCAATTTAACTCGTACCCGGACCTACCCAGGTGCAGATGTTGGAAGCGATCATGATCTGGTCCTCTCCAATTGTACTCTGCAACTCCGTAGTACCACGAAGGAGGGAAGCAGGAGGCCTTTTTTAACCTGCAGAAGCTGAAAGAACCTGCAGTCAGACAGGAGTTTGAAGCAGTGATTGGTGGAAGATTTAATGCTCTGCTGAACGAAGAAATGGAAGAGGACCAGTTTAAAGTAGAGGTGGCAGACACCCTCTGGGAAACTGCTAAAGAAGTCCTTGGAAAACCTCGAAGACTGAAGAAATGCTGGATAAGTGTGATGAGCGGCGGGCACTCAAAGCATCTAAACACAAAACGCCGCAAGATGCGGCTGCATATCATAAAGCAAATGCTGAAGTGAAAAAAGTCAATCAAACATGCAAAAGATGAGTGGGTTGAAAAACGATGCATCATGATTAAAGGTAACACGAGGCGAAACAACACCAAGGAGGCTTACAGCATAGTCAAACAGTTAACTAAACCACAATTCCATCGCACTGTGTACATAGAGAATAGAGACGGCACGCTTCTGACTAAACCAGAAGAGGTTACAGTCAGATGGAAAGAGTACTGTGATCAGCTGTATAACTACCAAATCACTACCGATAAGGAAGTCCTCCCCACAACCAGCCATAGCAATGCAGATGATCCACTGATCTTATAAGCTGAAGTTGAAGCTGCCATCAAAAGTCTGAAAGAGGGGAAGTCTCCCGGCACAGACAACATACCGGCCGAACTGCTAAAAGCCGGGTGAAAACCTGTGGTAAAGGCATACACCAGGATTTGTAATCATGTATTCACACTGGTAATTGGCCTGAAGATTGGACTAAATTAATTGTAGTACCACTACCAAAGAAAGGAAACTTAAGGAAATGTGAGAATTATCGCAATATTAGCTTGATAAGCACCCTCATGCTGAAGCCATACTGTCAGAAGAACAGGCAGGATTTAGATGTGGCAGGTCTACCACCGAACAAATCTTTAAATTCAGAGTCATATGTAAAAAGTACATGGCGCTCAGGGAGTCTGTGTATCACACATTCGTGGACTATAAGAAATGCTTTGATCGTGTTTGGCAGGAAGGTCTATGCGCAGTAATGAGACGATTTAACATAAGCAGAGGCATAGTGAATGTCATCGAGGCACTTTACTCCGCTTCCAGAAGCATGGTTTGATCGGTGCTACCTATCCTCGGACCTTGTGTGTTCAAGAACTTTCATGTGGAGGCTGAAGTATGAGAAGGAGTGCCATCCTGCTGCAGAATTTGCTCTCTCTAGTGGTCTTGATACCTCAGGCTGTTGATGTTGCCATCCACTCCGCAAAGTTCCCACATACTGGATGTAACCCCAAACCATGATTTTCCCTCCATCAAACTTGAATGTTTTCTGGATGAATCTTGGGTCCAACAGGTTTTCTGCAGTATTTGCATTGATTGTGTTTCAGTTCAATGGGTGATTTTTCAGAAAAATCAACCTTCTGCCACTTTTCCACTGTTCATCCTTTATGCAAGCTGTGGGCCTTGGCAAATGAGATTTTTTGTTGTCTTTTGTTCAATGCTGATTTCTGAGCACTAATTCGGCCATGGAGACCACTGAATTTGACAGATGTTATGGGCTTTACCAAGCTGTGAGATAATATACACCTAATTCTGGATTGACTTCATGTCTTAAAGTAATGACTGTGGTTTCTCTTTACTTAGTTGAGTGGTTCTTGCCATAATCTGGATTAGATCATTAGTAAAACAGGGCTGTTTACTGTACTAACCATACCTCTGGACAACACAACTGATGGAGTGAAACACATTAAGGTCAGCAGTTCCACAAATAAACAATGACAAGGCACAAGAACGTGCAAAATCAGCAAAAGCTGTGGCTACTTTGAAGAATCTAAAGCATAAAAAGGTTTGTTTAAAACGTGTGTTTCTTACTTAACACCAGATGTGTTCCTTTCAGCATTATTCTGCAGTGTAGAAAATATTACAACTAAAAAAACATTGAATGTAGTGTTAACTTTTGACTGGAACAATATACATACATTTTTGTATATGCTTAATATATCACCACTAGTTTAATAAGTAGTTCTACCTGATAAAAGATGAGGGGTGCTAGAAAACACCATGGTATAAAATAAGTAACTGTATCTAAGCACATTTGTGACACTGAAAGTAGTAGTTTATACAACAGTTGCTGCTACCATGTGCCTACTTTTCATTGTTTCTTAATTTTCCATCAGTGTTTGTGATGTTCAGTGTTTCCTGCACAGCATGTCTGCCCATTAATATTACTTTAAGATTAATGTAATTAATGTATATTGCATTTTTCATGGTGAATAAAAAAGACCAAGTTCTACCATAAAGATTCAGATACAGTACCATTTATTCACAATGTAAAGCAACAAGACTTTTTTATGACAATAATCCATATTAACATTAGACTAAGAATGCACTATGAATTCACAGAATAATACCAATTCAGCAGTATCCGTTATGTGCACTGGAAAGTGTAATTTCAACAACAAATTACAAATCAACAGCGTGTTTCATGATAGTATGCAAATTTAACTGTATATGTACACTGAAGACTATATACAAGTTTCAGGGGTCTTGTCTCCTGTGCAAAACTGCATCCTCAATTATATATATTTACATACATACACACAGATACAACAATGGAATTAATTTAGGCTATTCTCAGGTCAGCCATACTACATAGTTGGGTAAGTTAGCACAGCTTAAGTAAGATGTAGCAGTAGGTGTTCTTCATAATTTTTTTGATGTGATACCCCAAAAACGAAGACCAAAAGAACAACAGATTATACAAAGTGTGTCGTCCCCCCCCCCAGAGATGTCTTCTTCACCTAACAGAATTGGGCAAAGCAGTTATATATTTATGCAAAAATAACCCTAGGTCCTTAAAGTTTCAGAATAGTCACCTCCCACTCAAATATACAATGATGGAAAAACCCAGGTCCATCACCTGTACCATGGATGCAGCCATTTCTGGTAGGACATATTAGAGAGAAGCATAGACAAGTCCTTATCTCATGTCAAGATGTCCAATTGGGAGAACAAACAATCCCTCTCCAGGTGTCACAGGCTTAGTCTTCTGGCCTGTATGTGTCAAGTGGAACAGGCATCCATAGGTCACATGGAGTCACTAGTACTCCATTCAGACAGCTTGCAGTCCTTAACACTCCTGTGTCCATTAAAATTATTTATGTCACAAATATATATTAATTTACATAAAAGATTTTCCAAACCCTCTTTTCAGTATATCAATATTTCAAATATAAAAAATGCCTTATTTAGAAATGTGGAGAACTGTTACACGTGGTAAAGTATTCATCTTTTAAATGTGACAACAAGCAAGACTATTTATATGTAACTCGATCAAATCAATATTGGGTTTCCTTTTGCTTAATTCAGAATTTCAGTTTCTACAGAAATGTTATACCATACAGAAATAAAGCCCACTGAACAATGAAAACTCCCTGCCATGCACTTGGGACATGGTGCACTATCAAGCTAGAAGTGTGGCTTTATTGTAACCATGCTTAATAAATTAAGTGATAAATTTGATTAAATTAGAGGCACTTTTATGTGTACCAGAAAAGACAGAGGAGATAAACTAGTAATGCTAATCAATAAAACTAATATACTTTGGGTTTTGCAACTATAATGGTTTAGTAAATGATTACAATGATTGGTTGTCACAGATGTTATAACCTTTATGCCCAGAAGTAGTTATTATGCCATGTTTAAAGGTCACTTATTTCACCTAATCCAATGCATAAATGAGCATGTCTAATGTTAGAAACACTGATCTGATCTACAGTATGTATATTACACACTATACTTACTTTGTGTGAAGGCTGTAGGTGTGTCTAATAAAATGGAAATTAAATGTACAAATTGTTAGGGTTGCTACCTTTTGCCCCGGAGCATTCTGCCATCCTTTTCCGATTGCCAGTACAGAGCAATCAGCGAGGCGATTTATATCTGGTGTTTAATTTACGACCTGATTACGAACAGCTGCTTCTCCTGCTAGTTAAGTGCGGATTTTAGCGTTGTTCATTGCCAAGTCGCCACATCACAGCACTCCATCTGTCTACCCGACCACTGGCGCGCACATACGTGCACTCTTTGACACCATTGTGATCGCCGTTATGGTCAGTCGGTTACGTCCTGGTGCTTATAGTGGTATATAGGCATGATAGAGGTATGTTAGGGGCACATCGAGGGTTTCCCCATCGATACTCGGTACTCATCCTCGCACGCCTGAGCTCACGCTCTTTCATCCTCACCACCTATCGAGTCTCACTCAAGCCAGATGCGTGGTCTGTTTGAGATGGCGCGTCTCAAACAGACTACGCAGCTGGCTTGAGTGAGACTCGATTTTCTCGAAGCATTCCACTTCTCTGAGCTTTGAGCTTGGCGTTCAGCCCAGCTTAGTGGCACAGAACCCTGCTCTTGTGGAGGAATGTCTCAGAGAAGGTCTTGCAGTGCATTATGTTCTTGTGTACAGTCTGTAAATGTAAAACAAATAACATTACTAAATTGCTTATTACTAAATGTGTGATTAGGAGGGATGTATGCATCATCTGTGTAATACATTTCTACTGACCATAATGTACTGGCTCAGGCCGCTGAAATTCTGGTTCAGCCACTTCAGAATTGCTCCTTTTACCTGAGTTTGGAAGTGCTGTTGGGTTGTTTTAAAGGATAGAGAGATAGATGGATGTGAGGAGGGATCAGAAAGGTTTGTGAAATGAAAAAAAAAAGTCTAAACATTTAATATTACCATATACCTTTTCAGAGCATATTGCATATATATATATATATATATATATATATATATATATACAGAGCACAGTGTGTGAAAGGTTTAAAACAAATCTTTGTG
>JAUZST010011214.1:0-12034 GCA_034779995.1 Parotocinclus haroldoi | reverse complement strand
TCCTCTCAAGGTTTCTTCCTCTTAACCTAAGGGAGTTTTTCCTTTCCACTGTCGCCACTGGCTTGCTCATTAGGGACAAATATGATTCAATTTGTGACACGTGTTCATACATCAATGTAGAGCTGCTTTGTGACCATGTCTATTGTAAAAAGCGCTATACAAATAAAACTGAATTGAATTGAACTGAATAAAAGATAACAGATACAGGTCACTAGCTGGCGAGGGGGGTATTTCACGAAGCAAGCTTATAAAAGCCAGGCTTATTTGAGTAGGCCTTGTTTACGTTAGACAAAAAGTTCATTCCAGGCTCACTTTGGTTCAAGAATAAAATCCAGGTGCGATCTGTTTGCACCGTTTCTGCATTCTGTGTTTGAAGCACCTCAGCCATTACCTGTAACCCAGGTAAAAAATGTTCTGTAAACCTTGACAGTGGAAACATGAAGTGGCCAAATTACCATCAAACGTCCATGGTAGAAGTGTGAACGTTCATAATAAAAACGTCAAGCAATTTACTGTTTCACTGGGCAGAAAAAATAGGTGTCGAAAATAGGAATTGCAATATGCTCCATGTTTATATAAAAGCTTGTACTAAGTTTTTCTTCAGTTGATAGATGGGATATGGAGCTATAATATACTCAGGTGAAAGTAACTTTTTTTTTTTTTTTTACTCAGGCATTCAAATAACCTACCCAGATTGAAAAAAAATATATTTTTGTTTTTGTTTTTAACATCTGAAAAAGCAACAGTATGATTCACAACAGTATCAGCATATCTGGCAAAATTACTTGACACCAATCTGAATTTGTTTCAATACACAGCAAGATGTTAAACTGTGCAGCAACTGTTTCGAGAGCGAACGTGTACTTTAAAGATCTAAAGAAAACAGTAAACGCATTTTTTGGAAATGAAATTAAGGAAAGGCGAGTATTACATTGTAACAAATGTAAACTGCCAATTCTTCTGCCAAGAATAATTACGTACACTACTGTTATAGTAATATTATTCGAATGAGATCCATCCACAGCTGTTTATCGCGTGGTCATGGAGCAGAACGTTGCTCCTCAGACACTGTTTAAGCCTGCGACTGAGGGAGGGGAATTCGTTTCTTGAAGTGCTCCCAGATTCCGCACCAGGGACGCCTTCCAAGCCCTGTAAAAAACAGATTCCCTGTTCAGCTTGTGCATTATCCTGTAAATAGACTCCGAATTGTGTAACAATCCTATACAACAGCATATAAATATGTAAAATAGCAGCGATTCCCAACTAATGTTACTTGAATCTTATAAATATAGGCTGTTGCAATCAAATTTGGTGTTGATTTGAACCTCTTACATTCTTTCGCTCACATGAAAAAAAGTTGGGTGCTTTGATATTTGGACAGAATGTTCCAGTTTGGGCAGGATTCACCCAGTTAACTCTGAGCTGGAGAAAGGGGACAACGTGTATGAATCACTGGTCCGAAGAGAGGAGCAGACTGGGAATGAGACCTCATCTAGTTTATGTGAATTATCTGACAAATCGCTGGCCCGTGACCAAAACCACTGTCCAAACAACCTCGAAAACAAAAGAACCAAGCTTTTCTTTGGAAGCTTTACCCCTCTTCATTCCTGGAAGCACACATTTGTCTTGTTCTCTCACCGCTACATGAACCTCAATAAAGAAGCAGAAACTGCTAAATCACGCCAGAGAAGAGCAAAGACTCCCCTGTTTGTGGTCAGCTCTGTGAGGCCACAGAGCATGAAAGCAGTCTGATTAAACCGCTCTGAGCTGGCTCAGAAGGGCGCCAAAGCACGGGCAATAAAACCCCCCATTTGAAGCTGGAAGCTAATAATACGATTACAAATAAATGCAATTACAACCCAAAGTCAGGGGGAAAAGAAGTTGAATTCTAATAGATAAAAAAACACAGTAGGGTGGTGCAATTTGGGGTTAGTAATGAGGTAAAAAAAAAACAAAAACGAAATAACGATGTGATTTCAAACAGGTGATGTCAATAGGTGTGCTGTAACCAAGATTTGGTACAAAAGCAGCATGGCACATGCACGAGAAAACTACTGAAATGTTTAAAAAAAAGGAAGGGAAATCTGAAGGGATTTACATCTAACGAGAGGTCATTTTTCCTTATTCACCTTATCTATATAAAATATATTTTTTAAACTATCACACTGTCCTCAGAAAAAGGCAGAAAACATTTACTTGAGCCTTACTTTAATAGGGATCTAAGGGGAATGCAGTGCACAGGTATGCACCGTTTAATGCCCGTGAAACAGGACGTTAACCAAAATAGACGTTGACCAGACGTTACAGCAGACGTATAGCCTTTTTACGCTACTTTAATGTAAGTATAAAGAGTATTTATTACAAGAAAACTGCATGCAAATGATATGTTAAAGGCATCAGAGATACCGTTCGAAACACATCTACAATCTGCAATGAAACAGCATTTTTAATTTATGGGGATTCACAATCATTATAGGAAATTTAGTAATGTACCGTTATGACCCTGTGCATTTTAAAGCTGTAACATTTAACAGGATGGTATGATGGACCTGGGGCGGCACGGGGGCTGCATGTCCTCCCCGTGTCTGCCTGGGTTTACTCCGGGTACTCCCGTTTCCTCCCACAGTCCAAAGACATGCGTGTTAAGATAATGGGTGTCTTTAAATTGTCACTGACTTGCGCATGCAAAAAAAACCCAGCCGTGTAACTGGAAACAGCTGCATGCCGGTCCCAAGCAGGGATAAATGGGGAGGGGTGGAGAAAGCAACGGCAAACTACCGTACTCCACTGTCCTGCCGAAATACTTCATGGATCACATCGATAGAAGACAGAAATGTGTGGAGATCGACGATCCATCAAGCGACCGAGAGACGGCCGCGACTGCACGGTCAATCCAATCCGATCAATGATGGACCTGATACTTTTGTTTAACGTAAATCAAAAATGTATTGAAAATGCAATGAGACTCAACGAGTGAATGTGAGCCAGTTTACATAGTTATAGTAGAGAATATACAGGTAGCGGAGGGACAAACAAAGGAGTACTACTTACAATAGGACAGGTACATACACTTATGAACACCATTTACAGATTTCGGAGTACACAGCAAAAACTAAAATGTCTTTAAACACATTAACCGAGCTCGAATAGTCTCTAGTTCAAATGTGAGCTAACGAGCAAGAGAGCACACAACACACACACACACACACACACACACACACACACACACACACACACACACACACACACACACACACACAAATGACATCTGCTGTATAAATCATATATTGAGGTGACCAGCTGTTTAGGCTTGTAATGTATGGAGGTAAAACTCAGATAAAAAAATTGTAATTGTAATTTAAAAATCTTGGTCATTAAACAGGCAGCTTTGATGATCATATTGTCTTTTAATGGTGCATACCTGCATTCTGCTTAGAGTAAGTTACAGTGTTTTTTTTTTTTATTGTGCTTGACTAAGATCATATTTCTTTGCCAAACTATCAGTATTAGAACACAGTCCATATTGAAAAAATTAAATACGTACAAAATCAATAAAAACAAAGAGATGAAATATTTTACGCCGATTCCCACTAACTTGGTGACGACGCAACGTTTATATTAATTTACTACAGATTACAAGCGTGCAGATGCTGTAATATGTTATATGAAATAATAGAAATGATACCATCCTAGCCATGTTACCTATCAATACAGGGCAGATCTTACATTTCAGTGTGAAACAGTGCAGACAGTGCAATATGAAAAAGCAAACGTGGGGAAAAAAGAGCACTGTGTCACTGATAGGCAGTTCATAAAATAAAAAATAATAACGTGTCCAAACGCAACAACACAAGCAGCTTAGACGCCCAGTGTCGCCCTCGTCCGGCTTTGTGCCGAAACTACAACGTGAAATTAGGCTTCTAAGCCGGCGTGTGTCTTGTTAGGCAGGTGGATTGATACAGATACCGTGCAATTAGGATTTCTAAGAGGAATTCAGTGTGTGTTTGTGTTTGTGTTGTAAATGATGCCTGGGTGTGAGAACGGTTTAGTTTTGGGAGTGTGTGTTTTGCTCAGGGGAAAGGATTTTCAGGTGTGTGGTTAAAGCTGGCATCCAGAAACATGGCGAGTGTGCCCAAGGTGGTGATGATGACGAAAAGCCAGAGGAAGAGGCGGTCCACCACAATGGCGATGTACTGCCAGTCATCGGTCATCTGCAGCACAAACAAGGGCAAAGATAAATGTTCCAGACAAGAGTTCCATAAATTCATCAGCCCTTTAAATTATACTTTAGGCTCCCCACATCATTTCCAAAGTGCCTCAGGATGTCAGCATCTATATTCTGCAGTGTTGCAGTCAAGACCAAGACTTTTAGAAGTCGAGTTCGAGTCAAAGCCGGATTAAGATCGTTTTTTATCATTTAAGAATAAAGGGAAGAAAATGGGAACGTGTTTGTAATGTACTTTACGTTTATTGTCTTTCTTCATGCTTCATAAGTTTTTATGCATAAATAATACTATATTTAATTAAGTCGGGGCCAATTTGGAGTTAACCAGTTAACCTAACACGCATGGCTTTGGACTGTGGGAGGAAACCGGAGTACCCGGAGTAAACCCACACAGACACAGAAAGGACCCAGGCCTCTCCACCCTGGGATTGAACCCGGGACCTTCTTGCTGCTTGCCGCCCAGGCATGCAGAGAAAGGACTGATTTATTGTATTTGAATGGATTGTTGGTATCCAATAATGATCAAAGAAGATTTCTGCATGTACTTAATGCTTCGTTAGACAGATTAATTGGACTCCCCCGAGACCCGGACCGCTCGTTTATGGAACTACAACACTAATCTATACTATTTTTTAGAGATGGCATGTTCCATGATATGCCAAATATCTGCCTGTTTTTCTGCATTTTACGAGAGGCGCTTTCCCAGTCTTAGCGCTTTCCATTGTACGAACGTGTGTGGGCTCACTCACAGAATCATCTACGTCTTGTTTCTTCAGTTGTTCGGCCATGTAGGTTATGGCAGCGATGGCAGATTTGAGATCAGGAGGCAGGATCAGGCAGTAGCTGTCACCATCAAAGAGCTTCTGCAGCTGCACCGAGCTCTCAGTACGACTGGAAAAAGATTTCAGGCTTATTACTAGGCATGCAGCCTGGCTTTGGAGAGCCATACAGTACCACAGACATACGGTCACCAGAAATAACAAGCCTGCCACTCCGAGGTCCAGATACCAGCACGTTTCTACGGTGCCAAACCCACTCATATGCATACTTACAGGACACTGTAAATATAACTGCACTGCCATGTCGCCTTGTGTCACCTGCTTCAATGGCAAACAGAACATTCCTAACATAAGGATGCATTAAAACAGCACTGCATAAACGCTCCGAGCATTAAAACGTCATTGTACTGCATTACAGGATGCAGGATTTATGCTGCATTTGTCACGACCACCAGGGGGCAACAGGTGTGCATGCTGTAGATCTGTTTGCGCAAGCTGCTAGTTCTTCAGCCGGAGACTACATTACCCAGAAGCCACCGAGACCGCCAGACAGAAAGAAGACGTTCTCCTTAAACGGTTTGTGTTTGAGTTTTTCAAAGCTAAACCGAAAACTGAGAGTAAACTGAAGGACTAAAGAGTTAGCTGGTAAAAGAGTAACTCGAAAAACTCAACACATAACTTAGAAGAAACGAATGAATTACAGACCAGTTCATGATGGATTTTGGGACCAGTAGTAAAACAGGAAACCAATCTGAGAATTAGGGGAACTTGTAAATTATAAATAAAATATTATATATATATAAGAATTTATTTTAAACATAAATGCTTTGTCCTGAAGCCCAACCCAGATTTTTTATTTATGTTCTCCATTGAAACAATAAGTGACCAATTAATTAAATTTTTTTTTTTTTAAAATAAATTGGACACAATGTACTAATCCTGTTCCTGTCACCGCAACAACTTCAGTAGTAAATTATTTGCTGATGATTTTGTTTATGTTGTAGCCATGGCAACAAAAAGTGATGTGGAGCACCATCAGCTGCTACGTCAGACGAGAGAAGAGACATTTTGATGTCTGGAAATGTGAGTCATTTAATCGCGTATAACTCCTAACAGTACAGTTTGTTCAGTTTCCTCACAATTTACGGCATTACAGCAGCGTTTTACGCGAACAGCTGAATTTCCTACCTTGTTTATTATTTACTTAAAGTGCATCTTAACCTAGCCGCTGATTAGCGTACGCATGACCAACGCCGATCTGTTTTTTTTCTCTAAAAGTAAACATTGTCATTAACAACACACTTTTGTATCAATGTTTAATTAAATATTTAAACTGTAGCCAATTGAAATAGAATTTATTGGGAAGTGCAAAACAAGAGGATTACAGATTTCATATTTAAATATTTAAAAGGCATCCCCAATTGATGAATCACCCAGGAGCACGTTTAAAACCAGAGTAAAGCAAAGTTAGACTAGAAAAAGCAAATGAATCATTTGAAATGTTGTCAGTCGCAGAACGTAAGATTAATTAAAAGCATATAAAATACAAATAATAGAAAATGAGAACATCCTTTTAAAGTTTGGGAGCTTGAAGTTAACATTACGGTCTGTAATATTTATTTGTACTTTAATAAGTAAGTCGTGAAGTTTTATTGTTTACGGATACCATTTTATACTGAAGTGAGCACACGTTCTCTCTGGCTGTCTCCGTCAGCGCTGTCTCGACAGGCGTGAGATTCCTGACTCAAATCCCAGGCGCTGGACTCGGTTCACACAAGCACTCTCCCACCCTGTCTCTCTTATATGTGAATGTGTGTTATGAATATAAAATCGTAACATAATGCAGTGGAGCCTTGGAATTTGGTTACTGGATCCAATTCGTATTTGTTCTCAGTCAGAATCCAATTCATTTCAGTCACACACCTCTGTCTGGGTCTGGGTTTTGTTTTTCCAACTTTGGAATCAAAATATTTCAAGAGCACCGCTCGATGTCTGAATTCAGAGGATAAATAACTAGTCAAATATAAGAACGGCTCCTCAGTTAGAGTAAATTTCTCCCCCAATGCTCCCAGAGGTTTGGTGCTGGATGCCAGTAAGCTTTTGCCTCTACTGTTGTTTTCTAAATGCAGTTCTTTGGACGTAATAGCTTTGGAGAAGTACAAATTAGGGGGTATTTAAGTTTTAAATATCGCCTATTTACTGTGAGCAGTATATAATATCCTTTTTTCTTAATAAAGTGATGTGTATTTGACCATTAGCACATATCTAATGACTTCAGCACAAATTCATACTGAAACCATCGTCTCAATTAGGATTCTGTAGTCTGTAGAAGAGAGCCCTTTATTTTATCAAACTAATACAGAAGCTTTGTACCTTTGACTGGCCGTGCCTCTCTGTACTTTGCTCGATTCTATGTTTGACAAAGGACACATTTACGAAACATAAAAGTTGCCACAAGCACTTTGTTCCTTTGTTATAAACATTTCGGATGTCTGTTTTGTTTTTTTTTTTATCTCTGCCACTTTAAATGATCTAGCTGACACTGGTACTAACACTCAGGACATGATGGTCCAGGGTTCAAATCCCACCTCTGCCAAGCTGACACAGTTGGGTCCTTAAGCCAGGTCCTTAACTCATGATTGCTTGAACTGTAAGACTATGAGTCGTAAGTCACCCTGGATAAGGAAGTCTCCTAAATGCCGTAAATGTCAATAGACCCCACTGTAAAAAATACATGTTTTAAATTTTTGGGAAGCCAAACTGCTTCTACAATCAGTCTACAGTTCAGCCAGTTAAGACCACCGTTAGATTTGCTCTTTTAGCAACGCTTTAATGATGATTTGTAACATTACTGACAACTGGACCCGAAATGTCAGACTTTAATTTGTGCATAATTCTCTATTCTACTGATCTTCAATCCACTTTATTTGAGCTTTGGCTTGTCTTAACCTTTTAGCCCTGTCCCCCTATCGAAAAAGGGGTTCGTTGACTGCCACCCTCCCAGAAAGACCGCTCCTGTACACACGTCCTTGGACAGTAGGACTTGGCATCCAGGTGAAGCCTCCAAATGCTGTAAAGCAGGGGGAGGAAACACTAAATACTTACCACTGTAGCGTTGTTTTTTTTCTTAAACAAACGTTTAAAAAAAAAAGTTTTATAATACCGCGTATACTTTTCTTGTATTTTCTGAGAAACAATTATATATGATCATGATCCCATTGCTCAGGCAACACCTCATAACGTAATGGTGGCTGAAGACTTTTTTGCACAGTACTGTACATTGATCCTTAATTAATCTCCGTTTATTTCTAAGAACCCTTTAATCATGTACCTATCTTTCCAGGCATCCATACATCGCTCCTCACCCCTTAGCCCTACATGCGCCCAGACAGATTAGTGTTAATTCTTAAACTAACCAGAGGCTTAGGCGCTGGCGACAGTGGCGAGCAGCTGGGCTTAGCTGGGCTGAAAGCAAATGCCTTTAGAGTGAGAGGAGAATTCGAAAGGGTCATGTGACTGTACGACTTCAGAGCCATGTTCATGAGCTCCACGCACAATAGGGCACGTTTATTCTATGGACAAATTACGCTACCGGCACTTCTGTTAGATCCAGTTCGATCCGGGTGCCTTCTTTTATTCTGTGCAGTGAGCCTCGAAAACCCACCATACTCCGGCAAGTGTGTGTCCTTTAAACGACGCGCTAAGTTAGTGTTGATGCATTTTAATGTGCCTCCCCCGCCAGGTATTTTTTTTCGTTGCAGGATGCGACTTTGCATCACTCGGCAGACATGTTTGTTTGTGATTTGCCGCCGCGCCTGCGCAGTCTTAAGGAAAGTGGGTGGGGACGCAACACTGCAGCTGACTGGTTTTTGTGATCGGCACAGGCTTTGTCACGGAAAACGGCCGATAAATCAGTGGCCGATCAATCGGAACACCACTAATTATTATTATTATTATTACTTCCATCAATTCAAGCATTCGTGGCATTTATTATTTTAATCTGGATTGATGTTTGAGCCACTCCAAATACGTCTCTGTTTATTACCTTCCTCTCCATGGCATGACCAGCTCCGGATTAATCTTTCGGGTGAAATATTCTCCTCCAGGTCTGAGGTTGTGGCTCATACGGACAGGGGGTTTCTCCACCTTAGCCTCCTCTTTTGCAGGCTCGTCTGCATGGGGTCTGAGCATACCCAGGTACCGAGGCAGGAAGCTGATGAACACCTGAACAAGATCAGAACAAGTACGGCCCAAAGGCCTGTGAGAAAACAATTAGCAAGACCTTGTCGACATGTGGAAAGTGAATCTGGTTTAAATCAAATTTAGATTTACGTTTACGGCATTTAGCAGACGACCTTATCCAGGGCAACTTACAATTGGTACAGTCTTACAGTCCAAGCAGTTGTGGATTAAGAGTCTTGCTCTAGGACCCAACTGGGGCAGCGTGGCGGGGATGGGATTTGAACCCTGGACCTTCTTGACCTCGAGGCCATTCCTGGATTTGGTAATCAAGTATTATACTACTACCAAAAATTTGGGAATCGTTTCAAAATGAAATATCCCATAATGAAATATTTTGTGAGCATTGTGTGTATTTCTGGTGTTCTCTGTAAGAGACGGTTGATCAAAAGTGTGACTATAGATGACATTTGTAATAAAATGTAAGTAGCTTCAGTGTAAAATATTTAGGGTATTTAATTGATATTTCTGACACACTCTGGTGGCACCGTCACAACTGGTCAGTCTGGGGTTTGAATAACAGTGATGACAGGGATAAAACTGGCGACCATTGTCACTAGTGATGCAACGGTGACCTGATGTCCTGGGAATGAATTTTGGGTTAGGTTCTGTTCATAAGTTTATGAGCCTGTCCTATTGCAAGTAATACTCCCTTGTTTGACTCCCAATGCCTGTATATTCTCTGTAACCCATAACCATATAAACTGGTTCACATTTACTTGTCGAGTCCCTCAATGACCGTTTCGACCAGCGACCTGTCTCACAGGACATAATGCAGTCGTTAAACAGGGCGTACCTGGAACTTCACAACGCTGTTTAAAAATGCTGCCTACCTTTCGCATCCATGCAGGCATATAATGCGTGTTGGGGGTCCTGTGGTGCAGGTTTAACACCACCACGCTAAGGATGACCGAGAAGGTCACCAGGATCATCGTGAACATGACGTAGTTCACAATAATCGGGATTCCCTGAGAAGTCTCAGGAACTTTATCAGCCAGCAGGAGCATGAAGACAGTGAGGGCAATGAGGACGGAGATGGACAGGGTCATCTTCTCTCCTGGAGAAAAATTCAACGATCAATCAGTAACATCATGCACTGTATATGCAAAGGCTTATTTACACCCGAGTACGGTTTTTCCACTGGGCACAAACGCATGCGATTTTTAACGGAGTGGGACCCACACGCGAAGTGAAACCTCACCGTCTGCTTCAGATTTCTTTCATTCTCTTTCTCTATAGTCATGGTGAGGTTTATCAACACAACACAACTCTCCCGCCTTCCAGCTTTATTCCACCAGATATTTCCTTTAATACCCCTGTTTTCAGAGTCATATTTATGCACTGCTCACAAAAAATAGAGCAAATTCCATTATGAGATATTTCATTTTGAAATGTACCCTCATTTGTGTGATCAGTATATTTGTATATTTAGTCAAGTGTTATTTATATATATAGTACTTCTTAAAACTGAGCATTATCTCAAAGTATTTACAGTATTAGATTATATCCTATGGCCGATCCCAAATTGAGCAAGCCTAGGCCGACAGCGGCAAAGAAAAACGCCCTAAACGTTGTAAGGAAGAAACTTTGGGAGGAGCAAAACTCAAACGTGACCCGACCTGCTTGGGTGGCCGCCTGTTACTTGTGTTCTGCTACTAGCAGGATGAGCTGTTCTGCCCGACAACCGAGCTCTGATTGGTCAGTTAATATACGTGTTTTTTGTCGAAACGTTTTTTTTTTTAGTCTGTAAAAATACGAATTGATGTGAGCAGGTCGTATGGCATACAATGGCAAGTTTGTTTGTTTAATCTGTGTTGTTTATGGACATTTTGACAGCATGGTCTAACGGGAACCCACCAGCGCCTGGGGGCAGATAGAAGACAAATATAGCCAGCACACTGGTCAGGATGCAGGGCACGATGATGTTGATGATGTAGAAGAGGGGTTTCCGCTCAATGATCAGGTAGAAGGTGATGTCTTCATAAAGATCTTCCTGAACGTTCTTCCTGGTTGGTTTGTGGCAGATCTGCCACTCTCCGTTCTCTAAGAGACAAGGCAAGATTTTTTTTTTACAGTACATTCATTCAACATTTGATAAGTGACCTAAGGTTAACTCAAATGTGCTGTTTACATTTACGTTTTATAAATTAAAGGCTAGATTTATTGTTTAAGGTAAGGTCTGTAGGTCTTATAAGTAAAAGAAGGGTTACATCAATCTTGGTCGTATAAATATATATACATATATATATATATACACAGTACTGTGCAAAAGTCTTAGGCCACCGTTAGATTTGTTGTGTTAGCCATCTTATAAATGACCGTACATAACATACACACCGTCATCTTCACCATCTTTCATGATCTTCATTCTAATCTTTGTGAGAGTTTGTGAGAACATCTTAGCCTGTTCCCTTTCTGAAAAAGTCGTTTCTTGGCTGCCACCCTTCCCAAAAGACCTCTCCTGATCAAGCTATTTAAGACTGAAGAAGGGTGAACTTGGCATCCCAATGAAGCTGGCTAAGTGTGACACTAAATAGGCTGCTCACAAAAATGCTTCAAAATGAAATATCCCATAATGAAATATCCCCTATTTTTGTGAGCAGTGCACATGCCACCGTAGCCTGTAGAAGCTGGTTGTTTCTGTTTTTTAATATTGCATATAAAATGTGCAGTGTTTACTGGTAGAAGTCTAAAAAAGAGGCTAAGGAATAGTTATATGTGGCCAATATACTATGCTAAAACAGTGCTAGATGTAATCGTATAGTGACCTAAGACTTTTGCACAGTACTGT
>JAUZST010011213.1:0-37012 GCA_034779995.1 Parotocinclus haroldoi | reverse complement strand
TCTCTCTCTCTCTCTCTCTCTCTCACACACACACACACACACACACACACACACACACACACACACACACACACACTTTGGACAGTGTTTTAGAGCATTCAGCTGACATCCTTATCCAGAGCAACTTATAATTGGGCTGAGCCACCACTGTCAACAAATCACTTTGGACACAAATCTGCTCAGCATTTCCTGTTTTCTCATGCCTTGTTGACACCCTTGGAATTGGGCACTTCTTCCAGAAAAGTTCAGGGCATCCAGATAAGGAAGCCAGGGTAATTGGATGGCCTGTTAGCTGTAGACACGGCAGCAAAGTAGATATATAAGAGACTCACAGCTCTGCATCCAACCACTTCTCAGTCAGACCCAGGGTCTTTAACACACAGTTCGATGAGCAGCATGACTGTGATTCCCTGGAATTATTCGATGATATCTGACACATTACACCACCACAGGGTGTGTTCTCTTTACAGCAGGGGTTCCAGCTTTGCACCTCCTCTGAAGTGGCACACATCCCGAAATTATAGCCCCCACCTGGAGGTCTCCTGTGTGATCATTAGCGCTGAAAATGATGCACAACACCTTCCTAATGTAAACGTTGTACTTTTTGCCTCAGTTGTTTTCTTCTCTGCGTGTTGAACATACCAGACACACACTTTCCCAAAACGAGACTTGCTAAATGGACCCAGCTGTAATGTAGGTGCATTCCGGGTCTGTGTCATGTGATACACAGACCCAGCCTCCACCCTGAGATTCACTCATTGTTGTAGTCATTACATGCACCTAACCATTCCATAACACAATTCAAACTGAGATAACTCCGAACTGTTGACCAGGGTAGGTTCATATCCCACCCATTTCTGAACAGTGAGTTTCCTGATCAGACACATGTAACGAACAGGAACGCTTAGGTACCTGTAAGGACAGTCGGAATATCCTGCTACCAGGAATCCAGGTGTGCAGTACTGCGCAAAAGTCTTAGGACGCCATTAGATCAGACATACTGCTGTTTTAGCAATCGTTTATAGTGATCATATAAAATTCTTTTTTTTAGCACATATTTCTCTATACGTGTCATTGTAGTAGCATCTGGTAGTTTCATTAATGCCACACTGACCCATTTGCAGTCCAAAAAAAGCTTGATTAGAATTCTTTTTGGTTGGGTAGCAGCCAAGAAACCACTTTTTCAGCACAGAAACAGGGTGACGAGTCTGAGATGTGCCGAAGCTCACAAAGTGTTGATTGAAGACCAGTGGAAATGATGTGGAGTAACAAATCCAGTTTGGAGCTTAAAAAAGTAGGGCCCAGTCCTTCACAATATGTTATATACCATTGCTAAAACAACAAATCTAATTGTGACCTAAGACTTTTGCACAGTATTCTCTGTCGGTGTTCCAGCTTGCCTTGGTGTGGGGGCCTGGTCTGTGGGTGCCCCCAGGTCACACCAATAGATAGTCTGTTGTGTTCAGGTCTAAAATGCTTGGGATTTAACTAAAACTATGAAACCTTGACCTATAACATTTCCAGCACGTAGCAAAGACCTTTATTCAGGATGACCTACAATTAAGGTAAACAGAGTAGATGGTTAAGGTTAACAGTAGCAGCTTAGACTCACAAACCTCAGAGTCTTAACCCCTGAGCCACTGACCCGACTGTATAAAATAAGCATTCTGTATTGTTATGGATATCCTTATATGGAGGATATGGGCCTCTGCTGGAACAGGATTCAGATCACTATCTGGCAGAAAAGGGAGAGGCAGGAAGACAGATCGGGGAAGACAAAAGGAACAGGGTCAGAAAGAGGAAAAGGCAGAGGGATAGAGGGCAACTCCGGGATAACGAGAGCACTCTTTTGGACTCTGCCCTCTCTCTCTTTCCCACTCTCTCTGTGCCTGAGTGCTCTCACCTGTGTAGTATAAGAACCATCTGGTCCAGAGAAGATGAACCCCATCATACCAAGAGCACTTTTTAAGGAGCTATGATTTATTGGGATGAAACATGGTGCCAAAGTCAAACAGAAGGAGGAATGAGGTCTGTTTTTAGCTCACCGTGTGTGTTTTTTCAGCCAGCTGCTCATCTCATTTTGTCCATTGTATTCTCTCTGGCAGTCCCCAGCACTATCATTGATGTCTTTTGTTCGATTTTAAGACAAAGGAATAGCCAGATTCGGTTGGTTTCATAGTGTTTTTAATTTCCTGTTTGAAGAGACCTTATATAGGTTTATGGCTTACTCTATTGTCAGGAGTACATCAAATATAAAGAAAAGAACATTTTTTATCATATTCGTCGAAGTATTTTTATTGCTATAGAGTTTACGTCGCCACACAAACGCTAAATGTATTTTATTTTTCACATTTTTTTAAACCCCAATTTTCCGATCTGCATTCACAGCTTCTTTCTTGGGTAAATGTTTTCCGTTTGCATCTTTGAGCTCTCTTTATCTCTTTCACTTTTTCTTTAGCATGAACACAATTATGTAATTTTCAACCTATTTAAGCGTTGTTGTTTCTATGCTAAATATCTAAAAACCCATACTGCACAGGAAATTAAAACCAGTATACCAGTTAAGCCAGTATGTCACCCAGCACTAAGATTATATTGGTAATACACGCTATAATACTAAAAACTAACTTGTTGAATTTGGCCTACTGAAATGTGATGATCCATGAATGGATTCTCCTCCCTCAGACATGCCGGGTTGTGCCTTTTTATTTACCCCTTTTATTTACTTTTATTTGTCTGGGAACCTTAAGCACACTTTCCTTAATCACCCTGGAAAAAATGACACTTCTCTGTCTGTATAGATTTGGCATGTTCTCCTCATGTCTGCATGGGTTCCCTGTGGATACTCTGGTTTCGTCCTACACGCCAGAGTCATGTATTGGGCAACTGGTGTCCCAGAGTGACTAAATGAGGATGTGTGCATGCCCCATGCGTTGGGATGGAACCCTGCCCAGGAATAATTCAAGCCTTGAACCCTGTGTATCATGTTAGCTCCGGGCCTCCCCTGAAACCCTGAAGTGAAAGTGGCTATGGAAAAGTGAGCGAGTGAATATTTTGTAAAGTGTGGAAAATATTCCTGTTAATGTGAGAATTTATGTAAAACTGACTCTGTGTGCCTTTATACTTTATATGCACTGACTCACCTCACATCATCTGTTTATCCTCATAATTGACCTTAAGCTTCCCTCTGGCTCTATAAATCTCCCACTATGAAAGGTGTCATTGTGTGTTTCTTGGTATTGTATTCCTCGCACGCCCATGGTTTGTGCTCAGTCTCATTCCTTAAATTGCTGCGCGAGAACTTTGCTTGCACTCACACGTAACCCCTTACCAATTAATTACCGTTGCATTCCGGCATGTCAGAAAGTGCCTTACATTGTGTGGACTTTACAAAATAGCATCTGCTTCTGGATCAGTCTGAATTTTTCCAAAGACTAAACATTCCTGGCATCTTTGATAGCTGGAGTAATCTAATTGCCCCCCCCCCCCCTCTGTATTTTGCTCATTATTAGTGGTGCTGACAGAGATCAGTCACACAGCTTCTCTGTAGAATGCATGGGTGGGGGCCATAAAGGCATCTAGCCAGAAATGCACAGGGATCAACTGTCGTGCCGTTAGTGTTAATTACCTTTGACCCAACAGCCATCAGTCGTCAACGGGTAATTCGATTTGGCAACTAGGCGACCATTTCCAATGTGATTAACTTTAATGATAAGCATTCATTAGAAGGCATGAACACACAAAAAACCTCAGTTGATATTGGGGAATTTGAGCATGTTGATTGGTATGTTTGCTTTCTCGTGATTCACATTAACGCAACCTATTTTTTTACATTGTTGGGTTGTTTTGGGGTTTTTTTTGGTAAATGACCAGTGGACTAGAAGATTGTTTCTTTCTTAGAATATACTCAATTCATTAAGGATACTACACTAAAACAGTAGGGTAGTAGGGCTAAACATGTACTGTATACGATAAAACTCTTCATTGTCACTGTAGCAAAAAGATGGAGGTAATCAAATATGTTGCTCACTTACAACTCATACAGTCTTACAATCCAAGCAATGGCAGTCTAAGGGCCTTGCTTAAGGACCCAACTGTGGCAGCTTGGCAGAGGTTGGGTTTGAACCCAGGACCAGAGACCAGTACCTTAACTGCTAGGCCTCCACAGTCCTGTGCAAATCGAGCTAGCGTTTCTCCTTAAAACACATGACAGATGTAAAAATGAGTGAACAGCCTGAACCAGAAGACAAAATACAGACACCACCATCAAGTTTGGCTCAGCCACACTCACATGGAGGTGGATTGGCTTTGAAAGGATGAGGTTTCTCCACAACAACAACAACATTGTTGCTGTTAAAGAGAGCCAGAAAGCAGCTAAGGCAACAACACAAAAACACACACAGAGCAAACTTTAGTGAGATCATTCTACAAAAAAGTGCCTTATAACAGAAACAGCAGCAGATGGTAAGACATAAATGCCATTGCCAATTACAACACTAAAGACACGGGCTATTTGTGTAGTTGAGAGATGAGTTTAAAAAACTTTTGAGAACTTTAAACCCAAATTATACACTCCCATTTATTAAATTATAGACTCCCAGTTATAGGAATTATAAACACAGTATCATCTAATGATCGGTACAAAATCCCAACTTATATCATTGTCATTTTTGTCCATATCACTCTCCTCTACTGTAATAATGAGAAATCTGGGTGGGCTTTGGCGGCATGGTAACCCAGGTAACAGCCTGTGCCGTCAACAGCCAGCCAGATTATGTTTGTATTTGTTTTTTTGCATGCATTTGCGCCTGAATGAGTTTACACAAATGTCTGCAATTGCTAAGCTGCCTCATTGTCGAGCTAAAGCAAGGACAGCTGACAACCACACTCAGGACTTCCTCATAAGGATACGTTTCAGCGCTAATGGATTTTCAAGTGGGCCCTTTCCAAAGCGGAGGGAGTGTTGCATTCTTTTTGAGTGGCCTCCCTTGCAAATGCAGACAAAAAAGGCTCTAGGCTGTATAACATTGGGCCTGTTGGACATATTCAGCCAGGTTTTCAGAGCATCACGTACATTTGGCAGCCCAGAGCTATCGAGAGTCAGGCTGAAAGGACGGCTGATGCATTCTCGGCTGCCGCCATTGTGTTCGGCAGTGTGCAGAGGAGCAAGTGGCACCTTATTCGTGTGCACTCATAAATGCAATCCACTGGGGATGTTCAAAGGCTATTTGCCAGCGGGAATGCTAGGCCAGAATGCACTAGCAGGTTGAGAAAACTCGGAGGCAGCTGGCTGGCTTTCTCTTTTCCACACATAAATAATGCACCCGTGCTCCACTTCCCCAATTTTTACTCTGCATGGGGAGATAATGCTGGAATTGGAATGCATAAATGAGCAAACCAATAAAGATGCATGATCCGTACGTGCGTGGGAGGGTTTACATCTCTCTTTACTTTTCATCTCACTTTTTCACTCTGATCGTCCAGTTTTGGCTCGTTTCTAAGAACGTGTCTGTCCAGGTAAGAATAGGACATTTGCTTTCTACAGGGTCACTGCATGCCAGCACTGGTAAAATGAGTGACTTGAGTTTGTGGCCATTCCTTTTGGGCTGATAAGGTTCGTATTGTGCTTCTTGGTAACCCTTTATTACTTCAGTAAACAACTGTGTTTGCAGCAAAGCTTTGTAAGGCCCCCTTTCTCACGTTTGTGCAGCAGGAACTTGGAACAATTGGAGTTCTTGGAGCACCGTGCGTAGGAACTGTTTAGCTCCTTCTGCAATATAAGGGTTGTTTTCTCAGCACATAGGTTTCCCAAATGACCAGAGCACAGAGGTAGTGACACAAGAGTACAGTAGTCATTTGGGGCCTGATGTGATGTGGTCTGCGCGTCTACACATCCGTACCCTTTAAAGGAAGTGCAGTCTGTGGCATAAACCAAACCTAAACAATGAGACATTCTCATCCATGGTCAAGTTCCTGTTAATGTCCCTGGCTAGCAATGAGCCTCAGGATATGTTTGTTGGCAAAGGATCCACCCAATAGATCCCTTAATTGGAATAGAAAAAAAAGGGGAAAATTTCTCAGGAGCATATGAACGAGGCTGTTAAGGTTTTACGGTTGTTATGCAATCGCTCTCCGATTGCAGCCTGTAAAGGATAAGGTCCCTCAAATGGGATACAATTAGGTACTGGTCCAGAAGCAATCACCTGTGAGCTCAACCACCACGTTAAAGTAACCTTGTGCACCAGTAACCATATGAACAACAGATATTTGTGATTAAAATGAAAAAAAAAAACACAGACAAATGAACAGTGAAGTCCTTTACTGAGCCATTATGCGACAGAGAAAGTACACCATGAGAGCACAATGTGCTACGTCACTTCTGCATTCTTTTAAATGCAAACCAGAAAAAGCCATGGAATGACTGTAGTTCTTGGGAAACCTCTGCAGGGAGTAGTTCTCGGCAAATTAGCTCCTAGATCTGCTTGGTGCAAAATGTATTTTATACCTATAGATATTGCTGCAGCAACGCTTTACAGAAACAGAATATAGACTACAAATATACAGGCAGCGGCGACAGCGGCAAGGAAAACTCACTGAATATAGATCGTGGGTGTTGTTTAGAACCTGATATTTCCATCTTCTTAGAAGACTTTCCAGTTTTTGCATATTTGTTTGGGTTTTTTCCAGATGTCAAGAACATTTGTGAGATCAATAACTGATGCTGGGCAATAGGCATGGCTCCCAGTCAATATTCCAATAAATCACAAAAGACTTGAATGGGGTTGTTCTTTCACTCCGATTCAGAAGACCTTGGTTTGTGTATGGGGATTATAACATTGGAGACGCATTGTTTTCATGAACAACAGCCCAAATCATTATTCTTTTACTGCCAAATAAATTTCACACACTGCACAATAAACCAGCTTCATCTTTCAAACTGCTATATGCAGACTGTTATGTGCAAGTATTCATTTCCACACCTGCAGAGGCCAGTGGCAGTGTGTTTTACAATGCTCCAATGAGAGCTTGGAATTGAATATGGTGATGGTAGGCTTGTGTCCCACTTCTTGCCCATGGAAACCCCTATCTATGAAGCTGTTGGAGGCTAGTTCTTTTTGATCATGCTGTGTTACAACCTAGGACAAAAACAAGGCATTGTATTACCCAGCCAGCAATCCAAGCCTGTAGTAAGTGCCGGATGTGATAGAAATCACTCTACGAATAATATAAGAATAATGCGATAATTGTATTTATGGCATGGGTAATACATAAAAAACATCACCCGTCTACACTCAACTACAGCCGTAGTTAATACATCGACTGGGAAGCCTGTTCAGTCTGGCAGGAGTCCACAGGCAGGGAGGGTCCCAGGCAGCCACAAAAACTGCACGAGTGAGCTTCTGCCAGATGGGGGTAGTGCTGTGTCTTATAGATTCTGGAAACATGGCTAGTATTGGGGAGGACCAGACTGGCCAGGTCCTTCCCGTCCCCAATACTTTCCTCTATGTTCTGTTTCATGTTCTATTCTACTGATTTTAAACAGGTCTCTCTAGATGTTTTCATGTTTTCACTAAAGTGAGGTTGAGGACACTTTTTACACATCCAAAACATTCTCTATGATCATAACAGGCATTGTAGTCAGGGTGGTGTTCAAAGTTTCACTAGGGGCAGGCGATAGCAGGCGAAGCTCTGAACAGGATGCCACTCCATTCCAGGGAGCCATGTGTTCAAACCCAGGTCCTCAGAAACTGCTGTTACCAGGAACTGGCTTATCTCAAAGCCAGAGTGTCACTGTGTGCGTTTACATGGTTAGATAACTGTAGAAAATCAGATTTTGTCAGTTATCTAATCTAAGTATACATGCACGTCCGATTATCCGATAAGGGGAACCCTCCAGGTTTATCTGACTCTGGCAATAATAAGATTTCTACTTTGCAACCAGCCAATAATCTCACAGAATTATGTGACATAACCTTCAAACTCATGAAATATTACATCATCAATTTTTTTTAACATTTTCAAGTGTCCATCCATCCATTATCTTCAGCTTAATCTACACGGGGTCACGCACCCGGTGCCCACCAGGCAACTCTAGGCGCAAGGACAGAAGCAACTCTAGTCAGGGTACCAATCCACTGTAGGGCATCATTTTTAAGTGTATACACGTCATTTCGGAGTCTCCACACAGTGTTTGATAGCCGTTTCATTTGCTTTCATTTCTTGGCGCCCTTAACTTCGGGGTTACCAGATGCTGGAAAAAAGCACCTAATTAACGCCAGATCTTTAAAATAAGTGGACCTGGCAACTGTGTCGTTTATGCCTCGAGCATGCACAAACTACGAAAACTGACTGAAATCGGGTGACTGGTATACATGCTGAGGGAAATCTGATTAATTGGCTAAAATCCAGCTCTCTTTACCAGGGGTTCTGAATCCGATTTCTAGATCGAAGTATGCTATATACATGACCACTTGAATAATCAGATAACTGCAGAAATCAAACTATGGTATGGTTAATTAATTCCATGTGATTTGAACGAGCCTGTCGTTTGATCGAATGAGTACTGGTTACTGCACAGAATTGTTGCTTTCATTCAGTTCAGTTGCTGCAGGTGTGCTTCGTAATTGCACTCATTTGGCATTTGGACCCAAAGCTGTCTGGCTCTAGTATCAGCAAATCAGCAAATAGCCATTAGGGGGTATTTATCAAAGCAGCCTGTGACTGACTAAGAGTAAGAGACCCTGACTGTTTGAATCAGCAAATCCTTTTGGTCATGACAGAGAACAACTGACCGTCCACGCCATCAATGATTCAAATGAGTTCTGCTCATTGGGAGAAGAGGAGGGGAGGGTGGGAGATCTCCTTTGGGCTTAGTCGTGTCGGTGCATGTAATAGTGCGCCAGGTTGGGTGTGAAAAAGAATCAGTTTCAACGGCACAATCATTAGCTGTTACACTTGTGAAACTCTGTCTTCTCAGCTGTAAGTAACGAGCTATGCTTTCAGCAAATGCAGAACAAACCTGAACTAATCATTTAACTGTTACTTAAATGAAATCTTTGTCATGTGAATAATAGCCACACCCAGATAATGAACAAAATCCCATACCCCACACCCCAACTGATACGTTTTTACAGATCAAGCATCTTTTGCACCAAGACGTTATGCCAGTATGCTTCAGCACAGTCTAGTGTCTGGAGTGCCTCAGGGCCGTGCCTTAGGTCCGGCTCTCTTAATAAGCCCACAGTTTGGTGTTATTAGTATTGACCGGTGATTCAGAGTGGACAGGCCAGCCATTACCATCTTATTGTGTAGATCAGAATCTTCAAGTCTGCAGGGGCGTGTACCTGAGTTTAATCACCATGGAAACTGAGAGCGAAGTTATTAAAAAGCTGAGCTGAATTTGCTGAGACACTCCAGCTTGATAATAATAATGGGCTCTAGGGGCTGTCCCTGGGCATGCTGAGGGTTATTCGGGTTAATAAAGAAGCTGGAAGGGTGAAGGAAAGGTGTTACGATCGGAGTCCAATTTTGGTTTACCGATTTTGATTTTCACAGTCATAGAGAATCAGAGAATCGGATGTAATTTCTCATTTTAAAAAAGCCTGTGTTGCTTCTGTGTCTGTTTAGCTCTTTGTGTCTTGCACTTTTTTTTCCTTTTTAACATTGTATTAGATCTGTAGATTGAACTTTATTAAGCCCAAAAGGAAATTGAATGATCACTGGTTCTTTACCTCCATTACCTCCTGTTTACATTGATTCCAGTGTTTAAATTGATTGGTGCTTTAATTAATTCCACATATCTTGCGATCCGTGACTTTACTTTTTCCTCTTCTCTTTCACCAAACTATTGTGAAAATAGTCTGATAATGGTGAACACGCGCGAATGCTGCACAGGCCTTTGCTTTGGCTGCGCTTAATATGTGCACTCTGCCCCCATGTGACTGCTCTAGGTACTGCATTCCAGCATGTCAAAGTCAAATGTATCCTGGATTGCTGAGCAGAACTATGTGTAAACGCAAATTATCTACTGGCACTGCATTTCCCATAATGCCCTAGCATCTTTCCAAACGCTTTCAGTCAGAACCATTTTCTTGTTTCCTTTTCGCGTGGACATCACTGACATCAGTTGACATCAGCCATCCTGCATGCAAGATATAAAGCTCATTACTATATGTTTATGGCCACTTTTAATTTTATAACCCACAAAAAGTACATTTTAGACCTCAAAGGCAGTCACTTTACAACCAGTTACTTTTAGTCTATATGAATGCAATTATAATATTTGTGTTAATTTGCTCTTAATGTTTTATCGATGGCAGAGTAACACCGATTTAAGTGTTAAATCCTTAATCTATTTGGTGTTTAACAGGCTTATTTTAATCCACAGTACCTACACGGTCCTACAACCGATTGGCTGGAATTAGGGGTTCAACTGTGCCTCTCTAAATTCTCTGTGTGCCCCAGTAAGTCAGGTAGCCAAGAAACAAACATTGTAGACAGACTGACAGATCGCCAATGGAAATGCCTATTAATGTCGACGTAAATTCAAAAAAGCTAGAAGTGTTTTTCTAAAGCTCTATTAATCCAGTAAATACTAACATATAATCCTAATCTAAAATATTATTGGTCAGTTTGGTATTGGAACTGCAGAAGTCATAAGAAGTCGGAAATTCGCATTAATGCGCATTTTAACCAACATTAATTTATTTTCACAATTATCTACAGAATATTCCATGGCATCATTTATCCTCGTGTTCTTGTTCACAGTGAGCTGAACTAGTTTGTCGTAGTTCTGGGGTTGTGTACTTCCTGAGATGGTTTGCTAAATAAAGGGCTGCTGTGTAGTGGCTTTCCACT
This sequence comes from Parotocinclus haroldoi, assembly GCA_034779995.1. Lineage (NCBI taxonomy): Eukaryota > Metazoa > Chordata > Actinopteri > Siluriformes > Loricariidae > Parotocinclus > Parotocinclus haroldoi. Next base: position 26,155 of record JAUZST010011213.1, on the reverse strand, counting down.
ACATCCATCTTGTCATGTTGCTAAAAGGTGGGGATGCCACCCTGAAAATGCAGACTAATAGCTCATTCTGTCTTCAGTGGGGATGGGAGAGGAGCTTCTAACACACTAATGCAAGCACTTTTACTTGCATAAACTACGTCCATACACTTCAGTGCGTCCAGTCGTCCAAAGCCCTTTGGTTTCTTCTTCAACTGAAAACATAATTCACATATCAAGGTTTTCTGCGCTCTAGCACACATTTGGCTGCATTGATAAAAATACGAATGGAACACTTATCATCTACGCATCATCTGAAGCCTAACGGGTTATACACAAGCTAAACCTCTTTTAAAATAAAGGAAATACAGTAATTTACTGTTCTGACCCTGTGTAGGAGAAAGCAGAAAATGGTCTGATGGAAGCCAAAAAGGCATCGATATACATTATTGTGAAAAACGCGGCAGATCAGCCTGATTTAAAAAAAAGAGACAAACACCATTTACAAATAAGAGGCAGAATGTCATGCATGTAATCACGAGTCACAACAAGTCTCTAAACACATCAACCAAGTTAGAACGGTATCTCTCAGGCAGTCACGTACATTTTTCATAGAGTTTCTGTAAAAATGCACTTTAACTGTAGCCTGAAAAGGCTATGTGATTATGATAAAGTCCGGGAGAAATTCTTACATAATTACAATTACATGCACCCTAAATTATAGTTCACATTTCTTATTGATTCAGCCAGCTGAGGGAGTTCATTCCATCACCAGAGTGCTTGTACAAAGAAGACTCTTGACACGTCATGGGGTTTGATATGTGCATTCAGGAACTATGAGAGTCTAAAATCCAGAACACTAGTTATCTGGTGGGTTCATTCCAAATATTAGCCACCTCTGCTTTAAACACAATCTAAGCAGAATTGCACTGATGTGCAGATAAAAATCTCTCAAAGCTTCGCTCAGCTTGGATAAGAAAGAGGCTTGAAAAGCGTTAAGCGTTTACAACCTGAACGCACCCTGTTCCAGCACCTGCCCACCAGCGAGACTAAATGCTGTAAGGCTGTGGAAGAAATGCCACCTGCTAGGCTTCTTCCCTCAGGCCATTGGCCTCATCAATAAAACCCTTCTTCCGTTTCTGTTCTGCTACAAGTTGCTGTACTACTCTTTATTGCTCACGGGTTAGAGTTAAATTGCCTTTTCTGATGCACTTCATATATATGGACTACTGAAAATTAACCTCTTACAAAAATGTGGATATTTCATTTAATTTTTTTGTGTGAACAGTGTATTTCAACAATTGTTACTACATAAGTGACATTAGCACCCAGAGAAACCCATTAAAATGTAATCCTTGAAGGGTTCTGGTTCTGGCTCTGGAACCAACTGCTCTTAGTGATAAGATACAATTTATGACTCAAATATGAACTAATTAAGAAGCGGATTTAAAAGGAAAGACTTTAACATGGCACAGGTAGTGGCACACCCCATGTAGTCCAGTGCAGCATTCCATAAGTGCTCCACAAAAGCTTCAGAATTCAAAAAAGGGCTGCTAGAAACTGCTGTTCTCAGCATCTGTCTCTTAACACGAAACCACCAGAGCTGACGGGCTAATTCAACTTCAGTTTAACTTTGATTATTGATCGGATCAAACCAAGTAAAAATGAATCCCAATCCCAAAACATGTTCAAGTGGAAATGCATCATGTGGCCAAAAGTATGTGAACGCATTTCCCAAGTAGCGATCTGTTACCCTTCTTACACTGCTCCCAGATTCATAAAAGAAAATCAGCATTTATGGAACCTCCATAGACAAACAAGATGCAGTAGAATTGTTTAGATGCCTCTGTGACTCCAAATGTTTCCACCTAGGCAGTCCGGTTTACCACTTTGATGAAGAACCTGGCTGGCTTACACAAAGCTTTGCTATTAACACCATCGGGAGGCCTTGAGTTCAAACACATTTTTGTGACACCAATTAATAGTTGATATGAAAACTTGCCAAAAAAATATAGGGCTGTCAGTGTTAGGTATGTCATAGGTGTGCCTGTATATTATGGGCTTATAACTTCCTGTTTATCAAGCAGACAGGAACGCTATAAACAAACTCTTATAGATATAAGTATCAGTTTGCACTGCAGTTATGGGATGTCGTGTGTGATTGTGGCGTTAAGACCAGTTTCTCCAAGAATAATAATGGGTCAGAATATTTGTGTTGACTAAAGGAAGCTGGACGTTACACAAACAAGTCGTGTAGACGTTACTTTGTCCGTCATTTCTTTTAGAGACTATTACAGATTGTCTGCGGTTACAGTACTTAATAGACATGTCTACAAAATACTTAAGCCATCTGAACAGTATTCATTAACAGATAAGCAAAAATGTCACATAAATAATGTGCGTTATTTGGCTGAAACAACATAACACTATAGTATAATTTAAAAAAAATATATAACAGCCAGGTTGGTGATACACTTTTTATTTTAGTATAATAATGTAAAAATGCAGTGCTTACAGTGGTGCTTAAAAATGTGTGCAGCTTGTATTATTGTATATATTCTTGCACAAATGTCATAAATATCTTGCATAAATACGACCTAAAACATAATTGAAATTTCTAAAACTAAAGAGAGAACAGAATTTGCCTAAATGGGACACAAATGTAATAGATAATACATTTATTAATGAAAATGATCCAATATTAGGTAATTGTGAGAAGCAAAAGTATGTGAACCTTTTCACTAACCCTTAACTCCTTTTCTGACATTTCTCTTGTTTGTGCCATGATACACAAAGGTGTTGTAAAAATCAGGCTTTGATACTTTTTAAATCCTAGTAGGTGCCCATTTGTTTTTAAGATATGTTTTATGGATAATGATTTTTTTTTTTCAAATGGAAAAGTAAATTGAATATAAATTCGTTACAGAAATAAATCAGCAACGATCAGTTCGTGTAATTGACATGGTATGAGTGTGTGTGTGTTTTTTTTTTTTTTTGCCAGATCGTGCATTTGAGCTTGCTTAAAGAAAGTGAACCAAATCCTTCTTGATGTCCGTTTTGAAATGAAATTTCTAATCACAACTGGCGCACCCAAAATAACGTTCACTCTTCATACGTCACACTAGATCTAAACTAATAATATTTTTTATTGTAGACATTGCCCTGTGTGGTGAGAATTTAAGAAACAAAAGAAATTGCATATTCATTTGGTAAAATGTACATGATGATGAGTCTGTTTGTGTAACTTTTTTCTTTGTTCTGGTCACAACTGTAGCTGCTACATCAGATTATACCTGCCGTACCCTTGATATGAAATTGACAAGCATAAAATGACTTTCACTCCTCATAAATCACATCACTGTTCCATAATTAATATCCATTAATCAACTAATGTACATTAATTTCACCCTGTAGTTTGCAAAAATTAGAAGAAAAACATTCCAAACTGCATGTTCAGTAAATAAAACACATGAGATGTCAAAAAATGTTGAAGGTTAACTAAATATGTTTGACATTTCTGTTCAAACTTAGCTATGCTCTCCTTCCTTGCCCAAACTGTGTATCAGAATGTACATGCCCTGGTCTTCATTTCGACACACAGTTGGCATTTACATGTAAAGCATTCAGCAATGTCCATAATTGAGATTGTTTTACAAGCGGTATTTAAATGTTCTAACTTAAATGGTACGGTCCAAGCAATGTGGGGTTGAGTACCTTGTACAAATAACCAACAGTGCTGGGACTTGAATCCTGTGCCTTCTGGTCAATAGTACCACAGTTTCAGACGTTCTCAAAATGTCTTTTGTTCTTCTGCTGTTCTCCAATGAATCTACAGTATATTTGCATTGACTGTTACCTTTAAGTGGAAATTACGGGATGGTGGTAGCCTAGCGGTTAAGGTACTCTGCTCTGGACCAGAAGGTCCAGGGTTCAAATGCCATGTCTACCAAGCTGTCACCGTTGGCTCCTTGGATCAACTGAGAACCCATTGAGAACTTGTGGTCAATTTGCAGAAAAGGGGTGGACAAACTAAAACCCAGAAACTGCGATCAACTCCAAGCACTGATTAAGCAAGAATGGGTTGCCATCATTCAAAATGTTGCCCAAAAGCTGATATCCATTAAATAATCGCTTAAACTGGATGTATTTGTATATAAAAAGTTACAAAACATATGGATTGCCAATTGTGCTTCATTATACCATATAAACATCTGGCAAAACAAAACATCTTAAAACAAACAGCAGCAAACGTTATGAAAACCAAAATTTGTGCCATTCTAAAAAAACTTTACGACTGTACTCAAGATGATCAGAGGTTAAGATTATTTTGATGATGCAAAAGATACAGTTCAGAATTGAAGTGTTCGAATGTAGAATATCTCTTGCTTCCTGAGGTTAGGGAATCCCCCCTGGTCAATGTGTTTTTATTAATGTTTGAGTGTGTCCAGTTACTGGCAGCTCTGATTAGTTCCAAGCTCAGGAATGAGCCGGACTTCTTTTCTCCTATGATGATGTTTCAAGATGTGGATCACTGAGCATTCGGACAGGAGGAGGAGTGATGGAAGAACTGTCAGGGTCACCAGTGGGTGAAGGCCATGACCACTGATTTATGTTGTCGCTTTAGAATGTCAGAGCGCACCAATTTTTTTAGACCTCAGAATTCACCTGTCTTCTTGAGTCTTTGTCCAATGCCATGACATTTTTTTTTCAGACGTCTTATTTGTGCAAATCTATTTAATCCTAAAGTATATTCTTTTTGCAGCGAAATAAAACGCATTAAAACCATATCAGGTTGTGACCTGGGCCACTTTCAGAGCAGGTACCAAATCCTATCCGATATGTGTCCTGTATTGGGCAAAGTGGCTGTAAGTCTAAAACGTAAGAACGGAATTTGTGCAGCGTATACATTTACATTTAGTCGTTCAGTAGATGCTTTTATCCAGAGCAACTTCCATCCTCTACATTCTTACAATCCAAACAATTGTGGCTTAAGGGCCTTGAACAGGGAGTTTTGCCAAAGTGGGATTTGAACCCTGGACTTTCTGGTCCATAACTGCTGGCCACAACAGTCCCACAGTCAAACAGAGCACTGTTTAGCAATGTGGGCTGTTCAAATTAGTGCTCAGCTTCATATTCTTTGAAGAAAAACATGACCAGTTGGCACTTCTGGTCAATAGAGGCCACGTTTTAAAAATGGGATAACCTGTCAAAACATCGGATTGGAGCATCAAAGCCGTTTTTACCTGCAGAATGTAGCCACTGAAGCAATGAAAGCCCAGTCATGTTTCATGAAGCATTCAGTCATGGCTTGTGACATGTGACGAGCTGCATTATCATACTGAAGGTTTAACATGAGTGTGGATTAACACGCTGTGATGTTCAGACACTCTGACACTACTGAAACCACCTGCCTCCACTGGTCATGTCAAATCAGTAGCAGCTCCTGATCAAAACAATTAGTGGGGACTGGCAGACTGGCAGACTGGCGAACCATATTATCAAGCCAAATTATTTTAGAAATTATTCATTTATAATTGACTGTACTGTGATGCTCACTGGAAAAATCAGACAGAAACTGAACACACGACTGTCTACCAGGTGTATTACGGATGTTTGGGCCTAATTAACGAATGCCTAAAACAACACAGGGTAGAAGGTAGTTCCACAGCATGTTGAAATCAGTATGTTGGAATCAATGAATCAGTAAAAATTCCCGCACGGTGCTGTGGAGCAATGACACACCCTGCCCCAAATTGCGCTAGGCAGCACACCTGCCCGTGTGAATTACCCGTACCTGCAGCAAATATAATGGTTTCATTATTTCACCGCATTCTGATCCTTACTGAGCAGTAGTACGGCAAACAGAATGGCTAAGCGTCCCACATGACGGTGGCCAGACCTCACTGAAAGGTGCTAGTTCAAGATTTTAGTCTGGCGAAAGGTGTTGCCTTATTATCTGCATCTGTCTCATAGACTGCAGCTTGTTTTGTTCCCTGCGGCTTGGCTTGAACTTGTTTACTGTTCCATCATACAGTATGGCTCATGGCATATGGCTATTTATAGCTTGCATACTGTACACAGTGTTATGGTGTTAGCAGATTGCGATTGTGCTAAAAGGTTATTATTGTGGTTCCTACTTGGAAGACCTCTGTCTAGTTTGGCTTTAGCTGTATTGCTGTTTATCCAGTTTGTCCTTTTTCATATACAGATATGTCAAGGTCTTAAGAATGATAAATTATAGGAAATAACATTTCTTCTTCCTGCAGCTGGTCAAATGAAAAGAATTGTTGGCATATGTTTTTTATACTGCGTGATATGTTAACGTTTTGGGTATATACTTTCATAAATGCTGATGTACTTAGTGGTTGGTGTAGTGTAGTGGTTTGTACACTGTTAAGTGCTGTTCAGGCTTCTCCTACGTAAACCAAAAAGGGACAAAGCGTCGGTCATTTGACAGCTGTTACTCAACACCAAGCTGAATTTACTTATTTGAAGGTTAAAATGTTTCAAAGGCGATATGTAGATATTTAGTTATTTAACTGGGTTCGGTTGGGCGACACCGCTGCCTCACAGCAAGAAGGTCCCGGGTTCATTCCCAGGGTGGAGCGGCCTGGGTCCTTTCTGTGTGGAGTCTGCATGTCCTTACCGTGTCTGCGTGGGTTTACTCCAGGTACTCCGGTTTCCTCCCACATACCGAAAACATGCGTGTTAGGTTAATTGGTGTCTCTAAAAAGTGGCCCTTAATGTTTGACTGTGTGCGTGACTGATATTTGTAACATTTTAAGCTTCAAATTCTGTGTAGGTGAATACCTGTTTAATTAAAATCTGACCACAAATGCGGGCTTTTTGAAATCCCAGCCATCCTCAACTTCTTCTTCATGTAGTGTTTTTCCTTGTCCAAATGATGTCTTGATTTCCTACAACCCTCTTTTATTCTAACATTTTTACAAGCACTGCCAGTTTTGTGTTCTCTGACTCTTCAACCGCTTGCCTTCACTTGTCACTTTAAAAAAAATCCTGACATGTCTTCTCTTTTTGCACACATTTGTTCTTTCTGTGCTGTGGATTTTTGCCGATTTAGCCACTCTCTGTATGTCTGACTGCTGTTTTTCTCTTGTTTCCTTAGGAAGTTCTATTACATCACGCTGCTGCGGGACCCCGTTTCCCGGTACCTGAGTGAGTGGCGGCATGTGCAGCGCGGTGCCACGTGGAAGACCTCCCTGCACATGTGCGACGGCCGGACTCCCACACCTGAGGAGCTCCCTTCTTGTTATGAGGGCGCGGACTGGTCCGGCTGCACCCTCCAGCAGTTCATGGAGTGCCCGTACAACCTGGCCAACAACCGGCAAGTACGCATGCTGGCCGACTTGAGCCTGGTAGGCTGCTACAACGCATCGACGCTGCCTGAAAAGCAGCGCGCACGCCTCCTGCTGGAGTCGGCCAAGAAGAACCTGCGCGACATGGCCTTCTTTGGTCTGACCGAGTTCCAGCGCAAGACGCAGTACCTGTTCGAGCGCACCTTCCGCCTCCGCTTCATCCGACCATTTGTACAGTTCAACAGCACGCGCGCTGCCGGCGTGGACCTGGACGAGGGCACGGTGCAGCGCATCGAGGAGCTCAACGAGCTTGACATGCTTCTGTACGACTACGCCAAGGACCTGTTCCTGCAGCGCTACCAGTACACGCACATGCTGGAGAGGCGTGAGCAAAGGATGATGCTCCGAAATAGAGCCACTTTTCATAGTTTTGCACGGGACGACGGCGCAGGAGGAGAGGGCACGGCACGCCTGCCCACAGAGGACTACATGAACCAGATTGTAAGCGGATGGTAGCCCAGGGAAGCTCTCTTCAATGAAAGAGAGATACAAAGATGGACAGGATGAAGGTAGTAGGCGGAGAAGCCATCTTTTCTCCGGAGGGATTATTACTGGCGCCTTTTCCTGGAAACTTTCAGATGCAAGGGTACAAGGAGGACGTTGTCAAAAAGGGAACATTATGGGTTCTTTCCCCAGAACCCTTAAAGGAACCTTTCATTCAGCCCATATGGAAAGAGAGGGGTCATTATACACTCTTTTCCGGCAATCTTTGAAAAGTAAGGTGCAGAGACAGATAGAGAAAGCACCTCACAAAGAGTGGAATCATTACGGACACACTTTCTCTTCCCACCACAAATAAGGTATAGGATGTAACTAGACCTGCAGGAGAAAGTGGTTATCGAGGCGACCGAGGGTTTAGAGTGCACACTGGCAATTCTATTCTTTTTCTCCTCTAGTTCCGAGACAGCTCGAGCACACAGCCACCTTCCCTTTGAGAAAGAAAAGGCAAATTCTAAAAGCCTGTGCTCACTCGGCCCATAAAGTGTTCTCTCGCCGAGGTGCAACGCAATGCTGCAGAGCTTAGTTTTGTATAAGAATAAAAGAAATCGCTGAATAAACAGTTTCAGGAAAATCATCCAAATATCGGGGATATAGAGAACGTTTTGTATCCCGTGTATAAATCCGCTGGGGTTTTTTGTTTGTTTTGTTTTTAAGCTGATGTGAAATGCAGAGCGACTGGAAATTTCACCATGAGATTATTACTAACAGATGCTGTGATTGAGTATGTTTGTAGAGAGATGTATATGTTAATATATAATGCAGCCATGGCCTTGGGGGGTTTCCTGTGTATGTTCCTATCGTTGCGCGAGCTTGAATGTACGAGACGCCCAACGGATCCGTGATGTTACCCGCAGACGTTTGCGGCGAAACTTTAGACTGCTGAAGAAGAACTGATCGGTCGCGGTAACGTCGTCCAATGACTACATGTCAGAGTAGCTAACGGACAACATTACCATTTTTTCTTTCGGGAAAAGCATGAACTCCATGCACGTGTGTTTGAATAAAAGTGCGCGACTGAATGTATAATTGCGTGTGCTAGGGCTGTCGGTATAACAACCACCAAACTGTTTTGAGTTTTGATCGATTTTTTTTTTTTTCCCCCCTATTTTCAGCTTTTCAAACAATCACTAACACTACTATGCTAAATCTCTTAATACTAACGCCAAATACTAACAGCTTTTTGAGAACGATGCACCACATCAATTAATAAAAGCACTTTAGATGAGCCTTAGTTCCTATTCTTTCATATATAGACCAGATTTTGTTTTAATGCCATTACAGTTACAGTACTTAGCAGGAACATTTATCTAGAGTGGCCTACAGGAGTGATTCGCAGTGTCTTTCGCAGACATTTCCTCGTCCTAGCACAGTTAGCCTACAGCCCAAAGCAAGAGCTAACCTGCCAAAAAACACAGCATGCATTGTGGTACGCTGGTCAAAAAGCAACAACAGGCAAGTTCTGTGTTGAAACAAATAAGTAGATTTATTCTTATTACTCTGGTGCTGGTTCTGGTGGCCTTGCTGGTAAAGCGTCCAGCAAACTGTTGGTAAATTGTCCAAAATACAAAACATGCTGATTCTTATCATGAAGAAAACATGATATGCTTTACCTGATGTATTAAACAACATCGTAATGAGCAGTACACCTAAAGTACATTACTGACTAAAACCTATAAATTTAGTTTCCCCATTTTAACATTACTGAGTGTTTGCAACCAAATAAATCGAAATTGATGAACATTAGTTACTTAATTACTACTTTATTGAACTAATCCGATGTTCAAAATCATAATTAAGGGGTATTTATCATATCATGAGCAGTATAGATGTAGAAGCCAGGCAGCTTTTCACTCTAGGCTTGTGACATCGTAGTGTAAACGCTACTCTGCTACGGGGTTGCATTAGCTAGTTTGGTTTGAGTACAACTTTCATAACTGCCACGGTCTTCTCATACGTCCCACCATAAGCACCGTAGATATAGGAAGGGTAAAAGCCTGTGATATGTTCAGAATTCTTTGGGTTTTTTTCTCAAGAACAAAATAGAAAATGGCAAAAATGTAGCCAAATGCACCATAAGTGATACGGGGAGAAATGAAGTTGCATGCCTCAATACAGTGAAGCATTAATTTTAATTTCAGTGAGCAAGTATAGCTAGTTTTCCTATTACTCGATCTTCTTAAACATCCACTGTAGGCTTAATAAACTTTGTAACAAATCTGTCAACACAACCTCATCGGTTCTCATTGGCTCTCTGGTACAATTAGTAATGAGTAGAATTATTGTGATGTGACTACATTACTCAAATGATCTGTAACCCAACACTAATCCAGTGGTGGTCGGACCTTTTCAGCAGTGCCCGCTTTCTAGATAAGAACATGTCGAGCCCTCAACGTACCCTAACACATCAAATCGTCTTTTGTTTCCAAACTGCACTGGAATTGAATTTAAATATTACAAACCTGAAACGGTATATTGAACAAACCACAATTGCTGCACTTACCCAAAATATGCATTAAAGCTACGGTTCTAAACTGGTCTCATACCTTGCAGATGGAATACAAACATTTGTTATATCTCTAAACAGTAGCTGCAAACATTTGATTCTGTAACATTTGTACATTTTCCACTATGCTTCGCTTTATTTGAAGTCCAATAAACAGAATTATGGGACTTTTTCTATGAGGACGATATATCATATGCTGCCTTTGGTCGCAATAAATTCCTTCACTGAGCAACTAGATTTTAACATGGACAGTCCTCCTATAGCAGGGTCCTGAAAGCTGTCCTAAAATGCTCGCTATTTAGGTTGCTACTTTCTAATCGAAATGGAATTCACACTCCATAGCAGAACTGTGAAATAATTTGTGGTCAGTCCACGGTCAACTAAGTTTACAGTTGTATTATGAAATTGGACAGTGGAACCATGAAGTGGCCAAATTACCATCCACTCATAATAGAACTGTGAAAGTTCTCATTAAAACCGATAAGGAAATTACAGTTTTACTATGAAATGTTACAGTACATTTATCCTGGGTTGGTGGAGGGTTTATTTGATTTACTATCGATTTAATATGGTATGCAGCCTAAAGTCTGATTAAATATAAAACCTGCTTTAGGCGTCTTATGAAGACCTAACATGATGATGCAATTTTGAAACAAAAATTGTAAAAATGTGTTAAATCTGGGTGCTCTGTGGACCAGTGGAGATTCGCTAACCAAGCCACTTACCTGGTTTGTAACGGCGACCACCTTGCAAGCTCTGAGATATGGACTGGCGCACCAACCAGTTCACGCTTTGCCTGTACCATATTAATTCTTCCATGGGTTCTAGATGGCATGGTCAAAGGACCCCAGCCAGTGTAATGTGGGGGTTAAACCTGGGGGAAATAGTTGTGGTACCTTGAGGCGTTAAATAAAGCAGAAGTGTGTCATGTATTGAAGTTTGTTCTCTACAGACTTTGATGTCTCAAACCAACAAAACATAATTTGACCGTGATGGCATTAGACTGCGCATCTGAGAAATGAAGGTAAAATTTCATATCCCACCTTTAAAAGACTTTTGAAAAAGACATAACATGCAAGTACAAACCAGACATGTTTGTAAAGCAGATCTACATAATATAACATCGTTTCAAAAAGGCTAGTTTGAAGCAAGCGGTTGTAGCACAGCGTGCATGATCTGTTGAAGTGTTGCCAGGAAAATCATCAGATGTTCTGTGTTTTCCGTGATGAGAGGAAATCAGAACTGTGACAGCCCTAGAGTGTGTGTCGATACGAGTGTGTGATTAAGAGGCTCTCCATGTTTGATTGCTTTTAACAAGCTTTGTTGATGACTTTGTTTTCTGTTGTTTGTACTTAAAGCTCATCTGACGTTAGCAGTTCTCTCTGCCAGTCCATTCTCTTTGATTTGTCACACCCGTTCTGAGGACCCCACACTTCAGTCCCTCACACATTCCATGTAATCAAGCTCAGTATCACAAAGGCCACTACTGAGGCAATCCTGTGTATGACAACGCGAGAGTACGTGTTCTTATCGATCCTAAATGAAAGCTTCTTCTGACTAATGAGAGTGTGTGGAATATTATGTAGCGTGTGCGTGTTATGTATTTGTGTGAGAAAGCAATGAATATGAGGCATTTTAAAAAAACGTCTCGGCTTGATTTTCCAACCATATTGTATATTGTTGTATCATACGAGTGATATACTTCTGTTATTCCTGCTAATTTGATCTTAAAATTACCAATAAAGACAGGTTTCTTTTTTTTTTTTAAGAAACTGCCTCCGTCTTTTCGTTCCATTGATTTCCCAACTGTTTTCCCAGACTTAGTGATGATTTATGAGTCATCCTTTGGGCTTAATCTTTTTCTCTTCAGTGAACATCTTAATTATATTTTTCTGTGAGCCAGTGGTTAAAGTCTTGTTTCTGAAGCCTTTGGATGGATGGATGGATGGATGGATAAGCACTTCAGGAATGGGGAAGGAAGTTCAGACATGCCGTTCTCCAAAGTTCATGTTAAAGACTAGAGATGGAAAGCAGACTTACAGACTTATCTGACGTTTTGTCTACGTCGTTTGGCCGTAGCAGTGGTGAAATCAGTAATCTGATTGGGGTTAGGGTATCAAACAGTCACCTTTCTTTTTCCTCCTTTAACCCCACTTTCCTGGTAAGGATCACTAAATGTCCGGAGCTTATTCGAAAGGATGCAAGGCCCAGGCAGGGTGCCAGGCCAGCACAGTGCTGTGGTTGCTGCATTAGCACATGAAATCTCAAGCAGTTTTTCTTCGCTCAGCCATGATCAAATGTGTCTGAAAGATGCCAGATCCTGACGTATACAGACCAAAAGAATAAAGTGATTCATTGAAAATCTTTATTGGTAAAAATTAACATAAATAGCTTTTTTTTTTCCTTTTCTCTTAGGTTACGTTTATAGCTTAATTTTTTTTTACATGTATTTATGTATTTATTTATTTATTTATTTTTTTTTTTTTATTTTATTTTAACATCTCAGGGACGTAGACATGTACACATACCCTTACAAAATATTAATAATAATGTATTTTTGGGTGTAATATGAACATACTCTTTTTGAGTGAACGTATATATTTAAATCTTTTTTTTTAGTAAGTGTGTTATTCTCATTTATTTCATGTAAAGGTTGTATTTTGACAGCACAGAGTAGATCAGAGCCCCCTCAGGGAGTTTAGATATTGCCATTGTGTTTGCATTTAGAATAATTAAAACACAATCTTAAAATATATAGCATGTTTTATAAAATTTAAAACATAAAAAACCTTCAAGACAAGGTTTTGCTCGTACTGGTTTCTTGTCATTCAGACATTATTAAAGATGTATATGAGCTAGATTTTTAAATCCTATTGTAATTCTTAAGACCTCAGACATTAAAGCAAATGGAAATTGACTTGGTGGACGTTAAATACCTGAACAGCTTTCAGGATGCCAGGAATAAAACTCTATTTGGCAACAGTTTAATGTTCTTTATATAGGATTATATGAATGTACACTTTTTTTCACAAAAAAATTAAGGACTTCTGTATCTTTATCCACATATTTCACTGTGACAGAAAAGTGATCTATACAAAGCTATGGATAAAATTTAAGGAATGCTGTTCTTCAAAAAGTGTTATTGTTTGGTCCATATTTGAGCCACAGAATTACATGGGCAATTGGCTAGAGTGTGAAATACATTTTTGTTTTAATTTTGTTTGTTTGCTTATTTGCTTTATTTATCGTCACTTTCAGAATCAATGGCTGTTAAACGACAGACACAACGTAACATGAAAACTTGTCAAACTAGACATATAAAATCCAATAAAATTGTAAACAGTTATTATTTTTTGAGTTCTGCTTATGGGCTTAAAACAAAACGGTTACTATTTTTAAGGCTATGAAGGTTTTCTGCAGGTACTGTCAGATGTCACATCATCTGAGGCTCTTTCAGATTCCTTGTATGTGGTTCTCTCCAGCATGTCTGATAAAAGCCTAAACCAGGCTTGCACTGTTTCCTTTTTGCATACGCACGTGTCTAATAAATAAATGTGATAGATTTAATTCCTAGCCGAGGGGATCATTCATCATTCATGTGATGCAAAACGATATTAAATCATTCATTTAATCAAACCAAACGTCATTTTGGTTTCCTGAGAAAACATAAATTTAAGACAATAAACGATGACATCTTCTGGGAGTGAACATAATATTAAGTTGATTAAATAATGTGTTCCCACTGATAAAAGTAATATACATGTTATGTTTCTAATTGTTTATTTTTTTATAAGCATATCCATTTGACAGTACTGATCTATATTATAGGGCTCACAAAAAAATACTTCAAAATGAAATATCCCATAATAAAATATCGCCTAGCTTTTGTAAGCAGTGTAATTGCTGCTTGTTTCATACCAACTAAGGGTGATGGTGGAAACCCTTTCCTGTAAATGCTTTGTTTATTCGACTCCAGTCCACACCCAGAGGAGCACTGGAAGCCACACAGGCACCCTGTGTTGGAAAAAAATGGATGGCAAAGTGGCGAAAGTGTGATGAAAGAGAGAGGGAGTCTTGAAGCTGAAGATGTCTGGATGATGAGGGGGAAAATAAAGAGGAACGCAGATGGCAACGGCAGTGCTGACGCCTCGGGTGAGCAGTCCTGCTGTCTCAACACACACACGTTGTGCTTCTAGGTTACTGAGGGAAATAAAGCTGCATAAAAAAAAGTTGCATAATTGTTTCCTTTTCCCTTTCCCTCTCCCTAGGTGTCCATTTTCAATGAGTGACTTCATTAACCACGAGCCTTAATACTCACTACATACACTACAGCTCTGATGAAATCAAGACATCACTCCAAATATCCTTATAATCATCTTTTGTACATGTAGGGCAGTACTTACAGCCCAGTATTTGATGAATACCAGCATAGACTCACATCATTCTGCTTAATGAGGTACTAATTGATTAATCAACTGAACCAAATCTTATTTACAGAGGAAAAATAAAGACACATGAAAGCTCTGGTTTAAGTTATAACATTAGTATTATTTTGCTACGAATGAACCTAGAATATACATATAATAATCATTTGTTTTATTAATAGAAGTGTGAAATCACTGCATCTTTTTTTTCTGACAAGTTGCAAATCGAGTAAATGCGCTTGTCATTGGTGAAAAGAAATATTTCTACAGTACTTATAAAGACTTATTTGTTAAACTTATTTTGCTATCCCTTTTCGTGACTAATCCAGTTGGTACAGTATGGAAAATGCATATTAAAACACACACCGTGTTTCCTGTATTTACTTTGACTTTTATTTAATCACAGACGGTACGAACCCGAGATATTTCATGTTTTGTCTGGTTAACGTTCATTTGTTAATAAACATCCATTCCTGCATTTCACGCCTGCAACACAGCAACATTCCAAAGTTGGCATGGTAATGCATTTATCATGTAACGCTGCCGTTAATGTTCGCCACAGTTAAAAGATCTTTTGGCAGAGTATACCAAGCCATTTAGTGTTTCAGGTGTTATTTTGTTCCATTCTTCCTGATAACACATTGTAAGATGTGCAGCCGTACAGGGTTGTACAGATGGTTGCATTTTTTGTTTCACAGTTCGTCACACAGGCAGGCCAGTCCAGTGCCCATACCTTAATGTGTGCAGCGTGTGGTTTTGTGATGTCTTGTTGAAAAATGGATGTACATATAACACTAAACATGGTGCTGCACAAATGTTTTGACCGACTTATTATCCTAACCAATAAAGGTGTTTTAACCTAGCCAATAAAGTCCTATGAGTCTGTGTCCCAAAACGTTTGGCCTTATGTGAGGTTTCAGCTCGTGTGCAGCTGTGAAGATTTGTCACCTTTATCGGCTAAAATAATGATACATCTAATCTATTGGTGGCCTACGGCTTTTGCGCTGTACTGTAAATCAGACCTCCATGCTTTGGAATCATTCATTCTAATTGGGTGTTATGCTATCAGCATGATACTGACTCGGGCAGCTTTTAAGTAACAGAACTACAAAGCACTGGCTGCATATAAATCAAAGGTAGACATGGTCTTATGCAAAGGTTTGACCACCCTGGAACCAAATATACCGGGTTTCCAATTAAAAATAAATACAGACTTTGATTTATGCTTTAATGCACAAACATTTTTATAAAGACTCTCTTTATCCTTTGCTATTTAATGTAGCCTAATAATAACAGCAATTCCTGGATTGTATATTTGATGTATGGCCTGGTGTGTTGTGCATGGCCCTGCATGTCATCATGAAGCCTGCTGGTTGTGCAGCAACCTTCGAAATGGTAAATTACGCATACCATACTGCCCTGATATTGCTTATTTCCCTATAACAGCACACTCTGGTATATTAAATTAGTTCTACATGTCAAACACAAACTACAAGATGACATGTCATACCACATACACACATCTTTCTGTATGCTGTTAGGAGGAGTCTTTTCATTCCTTCTAATCACCTTTCTCCTGAGGATTAATTATCTTGTTGTGCATTGTGCATGACTTTGTTTAAGACCCTGTATGACTGGCGCCTAAATATGATGACACTGAAACACAAACAGCTCCATCTAACATGCCTGTTTCTCTTCAGATCATATGTTAAATAACATGGGTATCTACTATTTGATGGCACATTAGTACAGTGAAATCAAGCGTCATGGAGCTGTGAGATAGATTTCTCTCAGGACCAAACAGGCTCTATAGTCTCTGCTCTCCGTTTGTCTCTCCACTGAATAGGTACAGAGAAATGGGTGATCCCCGATACAGCCCACAGCCACAATGGCTCAGACAGCTGCTTGGAGACGGTCCTCGTGGGAAAAGATGGATCTGTGACTCAGGAGAGTTTATGGTCTTTTCCGTTAGCTTGATAAAGAGGACAAAGTTGACTGTACAGCAAAGATAAAAGTCACTGCTTACAAATACACATTTCAATGCCAAGATCCAATTTATTGTACAGTGGAAGCTCAGAATATGAACACCTCTTCACTCGAACAATTTTTGAGCTAGTGCAGCTGTAAGGTACTGGAACGCTGTCATGGTTGGAACTCTTGGGCAAGGCCCTTATGTACAGCCTACAAGTGCATTGATTGTACCTTGTAGAACTGGATCTTTGTGCACATAAGCATCGTTTAATGTCTGTCCGATCAACGTCCTTTCTCTTTAATGGCTCAAAAATGAAGATAATTTGGAGCAGGGAAAAAATGTTTAGATGTTGGAACTCAAAACTGTATAGTTCTGTCTGGTGTATGAGTATACAGTACTGTACTGAACTAAAATGACCATATTTTACCTAATAACAGATTCCTGTGTTAAATATTTATTTATGTTCTAGGCTTGGCAGGACAAATGCCAATGTATCATACGAGTACAAGATTAAGAGCAGAAACCATTCATGTCTATCAAGTCATGCATGTGAAGTCAGTGTCTTAGCAATATGCTCTCACTTGCTTGGTAGCTCACACTTGGTTTAGAGGCTGCTCTAGCTCGGTTGACGTGTTTAGAGACTTTTTAAGACACGTTATTTATGTTTGTGTGGATGACTTTCCACTACTTACATGGAACCAGGTATAAATTGGTATTTGTAAGTATAGGTGTCTGTAACCTAAAAAGACCATGTGACTACAGCAACGTCTGGTCAGTGTCCATTCTGGGTTTCACAGAGAGTAGGTTTTGGTCAGTAATCATATATCTACAAGGCCAACTGTGTGGTAGGTCAACCTAATTAGATATTAAATACATACTGGGTTGGTGTTCTAGTGAGGTCAGAACTATAAATAATCTATTTCTTAACAAAGGTAAAAGTACAAGTAGGCAATGATTCTTTGGTTTTGTCTGGTGTCCTATTTTTATACTGTTGAATAAAATATTACATATCATGGTTCATATTTATATCTGCTTCACATAAAACAGAGCCTCTGCCAGGTATTGATTGCTACTGTAGAAGCAGAAATTGATTTGAATTGATCTGTATCCTAAACCAGTCAGGATGCTATCTAACACAGAAGACATATAATGCTTATACTGTTTATTATAACATCACAGTGACAGCAACACTGTGCAGAGAAAGAGTGCTCTATGTTTTTATCTTCCATTGAATCACCAGACCTTGTTTAGCTTGTCACATTACAAGTGTCTCCATTAGGCAGGACAAACATATCAGCTCTTTACCCTGATTCCAGTGGCGCCTCATGCATATAAAATTGGATTACGGGAGGGAGTGGTGTGTCTGTCACAAGTACGCTGGCATTCATTGGGAGGTGAGCTTTGCGTTCCAGACTTCTGAGAAACACAAGCCATGTCACCTCCCATAAACTCCATTCATTCCACTGGGATTTGACTGTTTTCCAGTCATTAGTGTAACTCAGTTTCACTGAACATGATAGCATACTGATCTGGAAACATTCCGGAATTCAGTCACTGCTGGAAGATCACACATCACCAGAGTTATTGGCTCAGACAGTGTGTCCATGCCTGTCTCAAAGCTGTAGCTAGGGCAAATTAAGTTTTACATAAGTCATGTAATTCTAACACAATTGCATGACACAGCGGCTTGGCCCAACAACAAATAATGTACAGTAGGCAACCTCTTGGGTTTCTGTCTTAATTAATAATGTGATTTTCAATCATTTAATGTTTTCAAGCTGTAGAGTCCTAATCCAAACATCAGCCAAGCCATTATGCATCCTCCACCATGCTTCACACCTTTTTCCTCTAATGATGTTATAAATATGGGTTGCATTCTTGTGGTGCAATGATTTTTCCTCTGCAAAGACATCTTGGGGCAAATTACCTCAGGAAACAAGACTCGTTTGTATGGGGATGTCTTTGATGAGAGAAATGACTGCAGCTCTTGGAAGATGTTTCATGCCCAGCTAAAGTATATTAGAAAGACTTCACACACTAAAAAAAACACACTGATAATGTGTTTTCTAAAGAGAAATGAACAGGTTCATTATCTACTGCTTAATCCACACGGGGTCGTGGCCCAGACGGTGCCCACCCGGCATCTTTGGGCGCATTGGCAGGAACAACCCTAGACGGGGCGCCAGTCCATCATAAGGTACGCACGCACACACACACACACACAGACACACCATCATGCACACAGTCACACACTTTAAGGGCCACTTTAGAGACAAAAGTTAAGCTAAAGTTAACCTGTTAACCAGACACAGAGAGGACATGGAGACTCCAGACAGAAAGGACCCAGGCCGTTCCACCCTGGGATTGAACCCGGGACCTTCTTGCTGTGAGGCAGCGGTGCCACCCCACCGAGCCCCCGTGCTGCCCGAAATGAGCAGGTGACATTGTCAAAAAGACAATCTGTCTTTCAAGACCACGAAGAACAAATGGTGAACCAATACATCAGGCAACGAATAAACAAATAACAAATAAATCTGCAGACGCGTGACAAAATAATTTCAGCATGGAGCAGAATGTCAAAGGAATGTTTATTCCATGCCAAACAAAGAATTCAAATTGTTTGAGAACCAAGGGATGCCCTATCAATTGTTAGTGTAGTGTTCCTGATAAAAATACTTGGTGATTGTACATATTTCTACTGTCAAATTTCATTTTTACTATAAACTTGGTTGACTATGAACTGACCATAAACTATTTCACAGTTCTACTATGGATTTTGATGATAATTTGGTCACTTCATGGCTCTGCTGTCAAATTTCACACTACATTTTTTCCTGGGTTTATAGGATTCCCTGTTACCCAGACTGCTTTTATTTGGTGAATGATGGCATGTTAATGCATCATTACGGAATCGTTTTAGGAAAAAAGAATCTGTTTCAAAACTATTAGCGATTTTTTTATGTGACGTTAAAATTGCGACCACTACAAGTACTACAAGAAAGGGGCTTACATAGTGGTATTGATGCACGTAAAACACTAGAGGGCGATAGAGTATCAAATTAATACCCCAATCATGTCTTTGTTACAACATGTCATACCTTAATAGTTCACTTTGAACTATGAATTACTAAGATACAGATCTGATGTCTTATAGGTCTGTAACCAAAAAGCATGACAGTTTAACTTTACAGTTATTCATCTGCAAGAAGATTTTGTCTTTGTTTTAAAGAAGGTTATAAAATAAAACACTGTTCATTATCATATTATGGTACAGATGTCATAATTTACAAAATGTTTAAATGATAACAGATTCCTATGTTAATTGTTTATTTCTGTTCTAGGCTTGGCAGGACAAACGCCAGTGTATCATGTCATTCGTGTTGAACAGCCAATCAGCAACACAGATTCACGAGCAGAGGTGGGAGTTCAAGATTAAGAGCAGAAACCATTCATGTCAATCAAGTCTTACATCTGAAAGGTCAGTATGTTCTCACTTGCTTGGTAGCTCACGTTTGGTTTAGAGGCTGTTCTAACTCAGTTGATGTGTTTAGAGACTTTTTAGGACACGTTATTTATGTATATGTGGATGACTTTCCACTACTTATAGGGAACCAGGTATACATGGTATTTGTAAGTATAGGTGTCTAAGGGTATATTTAATTGGGGGAAATTTCATTTTGAAATGAAATGACCTTGTCACTGCATCATATGGTCTACAAGAGTCACTTTTGCAGCTCTGGGTGATGATTTAGGGGATGAATTAGGGGATATTGCATTTGGGGAAATTTCATTTAGAGCAGTATAAATGCTTACTGACCCCACTGCCTCTACTGCCCCTTGAGTAAGTAAGTTTTTGAAAGTCAATTATGCCTCATTGACTTCAAATGCAGACAAACCACGATCGTCCTCAAGATGGCACTGTCACATCAACTTTAACTTTGTTTGGCGTTTCCAGATCTTTCTCACAAAGCAATGAGAAGAAAAGTCATATAAAAAGGGAAAGGAGGTCCAACAAAGGTCATCTCTGTGCCGAGGTTCTGCTGTGTTTATGTGCACGAGCATGAAAATACCTCTTCAGAGAGAAGAATGTTAACGCTGACTGAAACACATTCAAAGTGATGCTGAGCAGGACACCTCTTAAAGCAGCAAAGTATAATCTATACACATAGTAATGTGCAAAAGTCTTAGGACGCCATTAAATGTCTCATTTCCCAGGAAAAATGTAACCTTTGTTTAAACTTTCTTAACTCTTACAACATGAGCCTCCTTGTAGCTATCCTCAGGAGTTTCATGAAGTCTGTTAAAAACGTTCATTCTTTTTTCTTTTGTTCTTCTACGTTATGTTAGTAGTCTTGTAGCGTTTTACAGCTTGCACGTTTTGCAAACTATATCTTTATTTGAAGTTACTAGCTCACTCAGTGGCTCTTTTAGTTATTAGCCAGCTACAGGCTATCTATAGCTGATTTGTTGCTGGTCACTGGAGACAGCTCGTCTGATGTCAAATAATTTGACAGAATCCTAATATGGTTCGTTTTATTTATTTAGCTACCTAGGCAGATCTTCCAGCATCGATAGGTGGCTCATTTAAGAACAGACACCCTCAGCTGCATGCTGCCTCCAATGCTAGGTCCATCACATCTACCAGGATCAGGCAAAGCGTTACTGCCTGAACGTAGAGGTGTCGGGGACACAAAGTTTTGTCCTCCAGACACACTATCCTTGGGTCTAATCCATAGACATAAATATGGATAACCCATCCCAGCTAACTTTATATGCCCATTTGGACAAACTGGGAGAAGTGCAGGTTGGTGCCAGTCTCAAGTATGGCCAGAATATTCTGCCTTGCATTCATCCTGCTTTTGTTTTGAATCTTGTAAAATTGGTGTTTCCAAATCTGAATGAGAGAGCACATGAAGAACTGTTCATACACTAACTATAAGAGAGCGCTTGAAATAAAAAATTAAACTAGGCACTTGTCTACATTGCCTATTGAGGAACAGTTTCATTGGCCCTTCCAAATCATTAAACTGCCTGCCCAAAGATGATATCCTAGTAACCACTGGTAATTACTATTGACATTTCTGAAACATTTCTGAATTTAGTCAGACATGACTGAGTAAAAGAAAGAATTTTGCATAGTGACCATACTTTCAAAGTCGACAGCATAATATTCATATAAGTGCAAAAGTATATAAATGTCTAAAGAGTGCTTTATTCAAGTCCGGCCACAGTTTTTGATTCAATTTTAGATCGAGGCTCTGACTTGGGCACTGCATGGGTAGGGAAAAGAGTCAAAAGTGGACATGAGGCTATGCATCACGATGTGGCCCTAAAGAGACTGAGAAAGCTGCACCATCCTGACAAGGGTCTAACATAACAAAACAAAGGTGAAATGCTGATCTTTTATAATCATTGTACTTGAGGAGAGCCTCTCAAACAGGTCTTTCCTCCTCATGGGACTATATATAACTTTCAATCTTTCTATTCAAATAAAATATAGAGCATGAAAAAGTCCAGGCTACCTGAAGCAATGTCAAATACAGTAAAATATAGCTATTTTGACTAGATTTAGTTTTAATCATGTTAACATTCGTTTTTACATGACCACCCAGCTCCCAAAATGTACCAGCAGAACATTTTTTTGCCCACGGATAGGGCAAGCTCCCTAAATTCACCTTCTCCTAGACAAATCAGGTCATGTCCACTCTCGGAAACAGCCCTTATTAGGCATAATCCCTGAACCTGTACTGATGCGCTTTCAACCAAGAGAACATGATCCACACTCTTATATCCCCATTACTGTGTACAAAAGGGCAGAAACACTAATTTAATAGACGCGTGTGGCTAAATTAAAGCAATATCAGTACAGTTTCAACATTCAGCTGTTAAAGATTTGGGCTTTTGTCTGTGCAAAGGAAATCAAGCCATTTTTCATTTTATTCTTCTCTAGCAGTGGAATGCATGGCTTTAATACAGATCTTGTTCTGATGATAATGCCCATTTCCTCCTCTAAACATTTGTAAGCTCTTTTTGTGGAATCAGCCAAACTCATATGCCTTTCAATAGCTTCTACTCAGAAATGACTGTCTCTTCTATTCAGTCAGATTCTCTTTTTTTCACCGGAGTAGAAAACGCTTGACGTGACAAATAAGTTAAATTGAAAAAATTATTCATGTGCCTTGTCTAATGTTATCAGAAATGATGTCCAGGAATCAAGCATGGGCAGACTGATGAAATTAAATTAAACTAGGTTAATTTGATCAGTGTAATGCGATGGTAATGAGAAATTTTAATTTGTCTGCCCCGTTATTACAAACACAGCAGTGATTTTCAGTATATATCCTAATCTAATTACTATAACTGACCTTGTGTGTGTTTGCATGTGTGCCATCTTCCAATCCCCCTAAATCTGTCACTGTGCCCTTTAAAAGAAGTGAGAATCGGATTTAGCACCTGTTATTTTCCGTTTAGGGCAGGAATTATGCTAATAAATTGTCATACGAACACAGTAAGTGGGATGAGGTCAGAGCGGGGTCAGAGCTGAGGTCAGACAGCAGTCACAAGGTCATTAGAAGGGCAGAGGGAGACCCAATTTGAAGCAATATATGGTGCTTAACATTCTCAGTTAATTAATGTTGTCACCGCATAGTGATTTATTATCCGACATGTTCCTTGCTTGAAATGTACTTGTATTTGTTATGGACTAACGAGGCAGTCAAGATGATGGAGGTCAGAGGTTTCAGTGAGTAGAAAAATACATTTGTGACATTTTTTGTGATTTATCTCATGAAAAGCTTCAAAACGATAAAGGTGGACAGGATGCATCAGGTTGGGGGAAAAGTTTGCAGGTTTGAGACATTACTCACGATAAGAGTTAGCTATTTAGCTACAGTATAGGAGACAGAATGAAGTGCTACTTTAGAGAAGCTTCAAAAGCTGAGCTACACTAGGTCATGAGGCATCACACTACCAATCGTGAAGCAGCCACCATTCACAACAGCATCTTTTCATCAGCATCTACTTCTCTGAACCTGTTTAACTATTGTTAGAAGAACCTATAAAACACCAAGCCACCCAAATGATGGAGCTCTTGTAAACAAAAGCGCAATAATGTTGAAAATACACACAAAAAAGCTAAGCTATAAAGAGTTTATAGAATATAAGCTGTATATGTACGAATGTAATGAGAGACAGGGTTGTGTGGGGAAAGTGGATTTCTTTAATCGTACCCCATTTTTACTTTTAACTATCTAAACTAACTAAATCCTTTTTGCAGTAATTGGACTTGGACATAGAGAGCATTTTATCTGTTATTAGAAACTTTTTTAAAATAATGCCATTAGACTGAATAAAAATGCCTTTACAAGACCACTTTGTTTGTTTCATAATTACTTCTGTACTGAAGCATCGCAAAAAGTGAAATATAATGTTAACTTAAACTTTGATTTAAAAAAAGCTGATACATTTCTCTATGGGTTTTTAAATAAAACCTATAATAATAAAAGGTTTAATAAAACCTTTAACCCTCTACTGCCAACAACACCATGCCTGCCTCCCATATTAGAGATGCCCCTGTTCCCAACCATTGGACCATGAACCAGTATCAGCTCAAAAAACAATGGCTTTAGTTCTAGGGTACCACACTAAACACTTTATTAATCACTTATACCCAATCTGTGACCACTCAGATCTCTCGAAGTAAAAAAACTCTCATTATGAAACAACAGCAATAGAGTGAGTCATACGTTGAGTGAATAGTATCATGGGAGTAACTGCTTATAATTTTACTAGATTGTCTACTTAAATGATTCATAATAGAGATAAATAGACACAGATACGTAGATAAAAAAAGGTGCGCTGTTGTGTTGCCTCTCGGAGTGGGAACAGATCTCGATAGACGCCGTAGCGCAAAAGGGCAGACATGCAGTGAGCACAATAGAGCACTGATTTGGGACGTCTCCCAAATCGCGAGCCAAAGAGGGTCTCTGGAACGCCAGGAGGCGAGCATGAGCTTGGGCGCGCATGTAGCGCGAGTAAGTCGAGCTGGGGCGTGTCTCAATCAAAGCGCACAGCCGGCTGAAGTGAGACTCAATAGGTGCCGAGGATGAAAAGACCATATGTTCAGATGTGCGAGGAGCGCACAAACACAGATGGGAAAACCCTCAATGTGTCCCTAAAAAAATAAGTGCCTCGGCACTATAAGCCCAGGGACGTAACCAGTTGACCATAACGGCATTCGCTATCGAGGTGTGTCGAGGTGTGCGCGCCGGTGGTCGTGTGCGCAGATGAAGTGAGTGTGACAACCTGGCCACGAACAACGCTAGAACCCGCACTTAAGTAACGGGCAGAGCAGATGTTCGTAATCAGGTCCTAAATTAAGCACCAGATTTTCACGTTTTCACAGCCTATACACCAGAACATACTAGAATCCTCTTGTGCTGTAACACTGACATCACAAGATCAAATCCTTACTCCCTGTTACACAAACCATACGTTTACAGTTACTTTCTCCTATAAATTCTGCACTTTTGTTTACAATATTTTAAATATACTAAATAATTACAAACAAAGGTCCTTACATAGGGTTTCATAAAGACTGCTTTAGATGGTGATGTCATAACAGTCTGTGCCTGGGGTCTAACCAGCTGCCTTCTGACACAGATTTACATTTACGGCATTTAGCAGACACAAAAACTGATAAAAACTTACAATTCAAGCAATGGTAGGTAAATGACCCAACTGTGGCAGCTTGGCAGAGGGGGATTTGAACCCTGGCCCTGGTATCTTGTGACTCCAGTTCCAGTTTGCTTGCCTAAGAACAATTGTTTGTACAAAAAGAAAATACATGGCTCACACAGAGGTCAAGCAACTGTATGTTTTAGATGTTGTGCCAGTCACGATAAAGGATGAATGAATATAGTCCTCTTTAGAGGTCATTAAACCTAACCTCAAGTGGCTAATTTAAAATATTAAAATATATACAGTAAGTTCTGTTGGAACTACATGTTTAACAGAGCCTTTGAATATTTAGATCAGAGCACGAGTTCCTAAAAAGTCCTAGCATTATTCAGTGGAATCCAATCAAGAAGGTGTGATCGTCCACACAAAATTCACAGAATTGACTAAAAAGTGTTCTTGTTCTGAAATTAAAAAGCATATGCACTGCTCACAAAAAAAACAGGGGATATTTCATTATGGGATATTCATGAAATATCTCTTAATTTTTGTGAGCAGTATAGTTATAAGATAGGCTATAAGAACAAATACAGTAGATTTGTGTGAATGCAAGACTGTGATAAACCTTCTAAAAGTCCTCCTCAGAACTTCTAACAATTCACAATTATTCACAGGAATTATTCACATAAAGGAGTTTAATCAGGAGATCAATTATATTTATTTAATT
>JAUZST010011212.1:0-12035 GCA_034779995.1 Parotocinclus haroldoi | reverse complement strand
ATGAGTGTTAGCATATATATATATATATATATATATATATATATATATATATATATACACTGTCTCAGCCATTTTAAGCAGTTATGAAAACAAAACTGTCATCCTTACAGACTATATACCAACGGAGTGTGTGATGTTCTGGAATGCCAAATTAAATGGATTCCATGACCTTGTTGTAATGCCTCTGGTTGATCCCTTGTTGTTCCCTGTATGTAACCGCTGCTTTTTGCTATTTTGGTACTCTGCTGTTGAAGGAGTTTGAGAATGCAGAGGGAGATGAATATCAGGCTGACATGTCTAAGCTGGCATCACCGACTTCTGCCGGCAGCCCTGACGTCTACGTCCTGCCTCTGACTGAAGTCTCACTGCCGCTCGCCAAACAACCAGGTCGCTCAGGTGAGTCGCTTATGTTTCATGCGCTTCTCCTTAGTTCTCTTGCTTTCTCTAAAGTGCCAAACAATTTAGCAAAAACACAACAGCACAATTAAGTATGCACTCGGTACTGAATGAGGAATACCTGCTGGGTTACTTAGTGGTTAAATTCTGTTTTCGTTAACATGAATATAAGCATGGATGATCTACACACATTTTCTCATGCACTTATTAAAGCATTTTTGATTTTTGGATATTATATTCCACTTTTCTTGCTCTTCTCATTTTACAGAGCAAAACAGGACAAACACAAAGAATCAGTGCTAACCAAGCTAAATGGGAAGACAATGCTAACACAGACATGCATATCTACACTACATACAACAAATCCCAGGACACACACACACTAGGTTAACAAATGCTGACAGGGTGTGTGGAGGATGGCAGACAAGGGATTAATAGGATGTCAACAGTCCCCTGCTGTGGGAGGCAAAAGGGTCTTCTATATCTTCTGTTCTTTTTTCTTTGTTTGTACAATCTGGTTATATTTCTATTCCCATTATCTTCTCTTGTTCCACATTTTTTCTTGTTTACTTCGATTTTGTTATAATTAAGTCCCTTCCTTTTCTTTTCTTTTTTTCCGTGCATTTTCTCTTTTTTGTTCAATTTCCTCTCTTCTCTTCCCTTCCCTTCCCTTCCCTTCTCTTCTCTTCTCTTCTCTTCCCTTATTCCTTCCTGTCTCTTCTCCTGGCTTCTTTTCTTGCCTCTCTTATTTTATATTGTCTTCTGTCCTTTTCTATCCACTTTTTTCCACTTCTACCTTCTCCTGCTTTTCTTGCTTTATTTCTCATCTCTTCTATCATCTATTGTTTGCATTCTTATCTTCTCTTTTGTTTCCCTCTTATTTCTGCTGCTCTGCTCCTCTCTGCTTTTCTTCTTCTTTTTTATTCTGTTGCTATACTCTTTCCTGCTTTTTTCTTTTCTCTTGTCTTTCAAATTTCTGTTCTTTTTACATACCTGCTTCTACATATCTTATTTATTTCTCTTCTCTTGTCTTCATTCTCTCTCATCTATTCTACAATATGCTCTTCTATTTATGCTTTTTTATTCTAGTAGGAGCACAGATATGTTGAACCATCTGTAGCTTTACTTAGAACTGGGTCTTAACAGCACTCTTCTTGGGATCTGGAGCACATAAATCAGGACAGGAGAGAGAACTGAGAATGGAACGGGGAGTAATTTAAGTCACCACAGGTCACAAAATGGAAAGTTTACTAAACAGTAAACTGTGAAATGAGGATGATAATGATGATCAGCTGTGAAAAAAATATTAATGGATGCCTCAGGTCTTAGCAATAGATATGTTTGCATATCTGCTTTTTGTAGCAACATTTTGTTGCAACATGGAACTGTCAGGGTAGTCTTGTTGTAAACAGTTATACATTTCATGGTTACATGAAATATATATATTGTTGGCGTAATATGAGATCTCAGTCATGTATTGTACCTTGTTTATAAGGTTATCTCTGTCTAACATATAGTATTACCAGAGCCAATAAATTAATTGTACTAAACAGAGCAGAAAATGCGTTTGCTTGAAACATAGTTATTTTTTTATACTTGTTGACATACTTGCCCATATGCTACACATGTGGAATATTAGGCTAGAAAAGTCTAGGTTATTGCTTTGTGAGATCCAAAAAGAGACAAATAGCATGTCACTGAGGTTTTCTTTTAATTCTGGCCTCTGGATTACAGCACAGATCCTTTTAGCAGATTGTGGAAGATCAGACTGCTGCTAAGGCCAGAAAGTGTAGGAGTGCTGCCTCTTGAATGAGCTTTCTGTTCAAGACTCCCACTCCCTACTACTCCTATTCTGGAGTCTTAATTCGTTGCGCACACACTATCTCTCTCAGTCACCTTCCTTCCAATAAAACATCTGTATGTTGCATAATGCCACCCCTGCAGGCCTACATAAATTCTTCTTGGAATGTTTGGCATCAATAGTAGCATTTGTGAAATCAATTCCACAGAAAACCCATCAGTCTAGTCCCTCTTCATTTCTAACAATGGAGCAATCTATCAGCACTGTAGCCTGATTAACTAGGCAAGGTACGAAGAGACAATTTAACCATATCTATTGATTTATACATATTTTTGTCAGGACATTTATAAACAATTATTCATCTTGTCAGAATATCCAGATGGGTGAGAATTGTAAATCAAAACGCAAATGTTTATTGGATAAAAATAGAAAACAAAGTCCCGCAGATTTAGACCATAAAGTTTGAACATTTGGGCTCCTGTGGATTATGTTGACCATAAACCTTCAACACCAAAATGTTCACCTATAGAAGTATAAAATTCAAGTCCCGAATAAACTGCCTACATTACTAACCAAGAGACAGAGCCAAATCCTAAATTACTGAGGTCACTGGTATCAAGCTCATCAACACTTCTATTGATGCTGTTTAGACCATATGAACGATGGATGTTTATGGTCACTATGATGTCACTCTGGTCTGGGAGACTGGGTTTGTTTATGAGCTAAGATTGCCATAACCGCTCCTGGGATCTGCTTCATTAATTTGAACAGATGGAACCAGCAAACTCTGGTTTGTCTTGATTGGTGCCAATCTGTAACATTTTGTTGTGATGTGCGGGAAATGATAAAGAAATAGGAACAGAAGTGCGCCTGTGTGTGGGTGTGGGTGAGTGTTTCACACCCTAGTGTCTGGAATATTACTCGGAAGGGTAATAAAATGTGATTGAGAACACACCCAATAACAGCTGTGTTCTTTAGGGACCACGTTGTGCGCAAACTGCACAACGGACACACACAATAAGCAACTTACAATAATCCCACACCCAAATTACTCCTTATGGAATGTGTAAGATTCAAGCATATTTTTATGGGCTTGCAGAAAAACACATTCTAGACCATGGTCATTAATAAACAGCTGGTTCCCCTTCACTGTGCCGGGATCCCTTTCCAACAGATTTTGGAATGTTTTTAAAGTGCAATGTAGAACAAGCAATTCAGTTAACGTATTGCTTTGGAATGTGAAAGGAATCTGGAGCACCCAGAGTAAACCCACATGGACATAGGGACGACCTGCAAACTCAACACAGGCGGAGTCCAAGCTCAAGATCGAACCAGGGTACTCTAAAGCTGTGACACAAACATACTAACTGCCTGTGGAATTTGAATTGAGCATATAGTGAAGGTGTGACTTAAGGAATTAGATTCATGTATTTCAAGTAAACAAACACATACTATCTCATCCTCACACAAAAGCATACACACTCATTAAACCTATCACTCCCATAACAGCTAAATGTACAATGGATTAGCTATGAGACATTCAAGGATTGTGCGTGTGCATGTGCATGTGTGCGTGCGTGTGTGTGTGCGTGCCTGTGTTGCTGCAAATTCCATTTGGTTAGACTAATGTAATTTAACTCTGTTGCTTGTCTGAAGATTCCCAGCAGCCATTTGGCTGAATTCCCTCTCGAACCATGTAGTACAACTTAAACCATCTGATGGTAGCCCATATACAACGGAAGAGTCACACTTCCTCTCTCACCCACACACACATACACACACATATATACACACACACACATACACACACACACACACACACACACACACACACACACACACACACACACACACACAAGGCATTATCTAAACACAGAAAGGTCCTCCCAGTTGTGTATTTTTTATTCATAGAGCACGCTGTGCATATGAATGTTTCATTAGCATGTGTGTTATTGCATAACATATGGGTGTAAACGCCACCAAATTGTTTATTCTTCCTGCAGAGCAGCATAGATAAATGATTAATCTTTAATTAAAGCAATACTATGATGATAAATAACGGACAGCAACCTACCAGACCTACCAGAAACGGCAGCTGATATTTTAGAAACAGTTGCTCCACGATTTGAGATAATTGTTTATCTCATTCTATATTCCCAATAGATTTAAAAGGCTTTTTAGGGATTTTATGTTGCAGTTGATTTACGCTGACATATCTGTTCAGTCTTCTCTGTACAGTTATATTTTTAAACAAAATAAAATGCACTGTGTAGGCAAATGTTTGTGGACACTACATCGCAATTAGTGAGGTATGCTATTTCATATAAATGATAATATAAAGCAGACATTTCTGGATTCTCCATAGGCAATTAGTAACAGTAGAAAGGGTTGTACTGATACCACAGTAACTCTCAATATGACACATTTATAGGTTTCTGCTTCCAACAAGTCAGTTCATCTTCAACTTTCTAGCCCTGCTTTCTGTAAACAAAGTCCATAGAGAATTGGTTTGGCATCTTTTATTCAACTGGCTTGCACATAAACTTTACCTCAACTCAATCAGACATATTGTAAATGCACTGCAACGGCAAAAGTGAGCCAGATATTGTCTAATATCAGAAGCCTGCCTCACAGTCATGTTCCAAAATCTAGTAAAAACAAATCTCTCTTAGAAGTACAAAGGCTGTTGTATCAGCAAATGTGAGACACGTTTATATGTTACAAAAAGTATTTTATAATCACTGCGAAATGTAACTGGTATCATCGGTACCTGACTTCACAGTCAAAAAAGCTAGTGGAAATCATCTTCAGAAGAGTGATGGCTGTTTTAGTGTGGACTTCACACTAATACCCATGTCTTTGCATGAATTTATCTCTGGGTGATCCAGCCATAACCAAATAAAACAGGAAATTAAAACGGAGCTTGTTTTTTTTTTTTTCAACTATTGCTATAGCTGTGATCAGAAAGTCTCCAGTATGTTAAGGTTTCTACCTTTTCCCTTGCAGTGCTGCCTCGCTGATTGCTGTTACAGAGCAATTGGTGAGGCGGCTTATAACCAGTGTCTAGTTAACGACCTGATGATGAACACCTGACCCTCCCTCTACTTAAGCACAAGTTCTAGCAGTGTTTGTGGCTAATTGGTAATGTCTGTTGTTAGGTGCACTCTTTGAGCTTACGCTCGCCCCCTGATGCTCTGGCACCTTCACCCCAGTCCACTGCCCGCTCCCAATGAGACGCTCCCCGGCTTGGGGTCTGCCACCCGGCTGCCTGACTTTCTTGCACTGCATGTGCGCTCGGGCTCGTGCTTACCCTCCGTTCCGGAGTCCCCCCTGTGCCTCGCGTTTTGTGAGATGTCCCAAATCGGCACCTCATCGTGCCTTTTGCACGCTTGCCCACAGTCCTGTATGGACTCCGCCGCTTTCTTCCCCAGAAGCTGATGGGAGATGCGGCTGGTTGGGGCTGCACCCCGGACCCGCGGCTCGTGAAGCTCGCGTCCTGGGTCCGTGACTGGAGGGGTCGCCTCTGGACCCTGGCCGCTATAAGCCGCTATAGGGTCGCTATCGGCACCAAACCCCATATCCGACCGTAAAGGGCAGCCCCTTGGCATTCACTGTGATTTATTTGTGCGTTGCTCCCACCTGGGATGCAGCACAGCGGCGCGCCTTTTCACCTTTTTGTTTTCATATGTTAGAGAGACATTTGCTCCTTTTTTCCCCTTTTCAATTTGGTTATATATAATTTCCCCATTATTATTATTATACACCGTGAGATTCCTCGGTCCCGCATACTTGGGTCCTAACACATTCCGTAACACAGTAGCTATATACACATTCAACTATATGTTGTCATACATTTCAGGCATCGGTATTAGTACCAAATGTCCGAATCCTGACATGGCAGAGGGCACAAGGGCAACATTACCATAGGCAATTATGAACACCGGACCTGTTTCACTCTACCAAGTCTGAAAACAATAGTCTGACTATTTGCCTGTTCTTGCCTGTACCAAGCAGTGGCAGAGGCAGGACAAAGACCCTAATTCTCCACACAGAAGAAGGAATGACTGACGACTGCTCACTGGAACATAACATGGGTGTAAAATATGGATGTCACTAAGCAAGCACGTCATCCCTTCACAAAGCACTATCTGTCTGGTCAGAGTGAGAGAGACGTTGTAATGTTGCTAGCACTAGAGCTGCTGATTTAACTGATTTAGAGAGCTTTAGAATTGTTCAGGATAAAACATGCATTGACAACGGCAGTGGTTGTTCCAGGGCTAGACACGTTTTACATTTTTACATTTTTTTGCAGCAAATTGGCCATAGGGAATAATCTGATCATTATTTGTCTGACACGTTTTTCTGGAGACTGACTTAGATTTTACATGACTTTTTGACAACTCTTCGAATGAAAGAGAATTTCTGATTTGGAGGCTTTTTTTGGAAGATGATGTTTTTTGGCCTGCAATCAGGACTTACCAGAGGTTCTGCAATGATGGTAATGTCCAAGCTTAAACCTTTTCATCGTTAATGTAGCATTGATTTGTTCTGTCGTGAATAATCTTTATACATTTTAATGGAAAGCATGGAGTTATTTAAACCAAGTTTAATCATATATAGAGGTACAATTAACTGTACTACTGAAGCAAGATTACCTAAAGTTATGGTAGACAGCTGTATTTGAAATATTTTTTCCCATTCCACTTTAAACAGCGAATCTGACCCTGCACAGGACATTGACCCTATGAATACCCTTACGGACCTAATGGAGCACACACACACACACACACACACACACACACACACACACACGGTGCAGCACACAGCATACATGACAAGTCTTCACTTTTTTGTTAAATTCAGGTGATTTTACTATGATGTTTTAATCTTAATCACATTATGTGTCATTAATTCCTTTGGCAGGAACAAACTGATATATGACATTTCTGCTAATTGTAATAAACCACAAACACCTTTGATTAAAAAAAAAACAACCTTTTTATTTAGCACGTGAGAAATATATATATTTTTTAAATAAACATTTCGAAAAGACTCTTGACTGAAGTAGCTAAGAAGCAGAAACACTTTGGCTCACTTGATCTGTAAATTTAAATAAACATATGATCTTTATTAATATGTTTTGTTTTTAAATTATCTGATTTATTATGATAATATAATTTCAATATAGAGCAAAATGATCATTAATCATGTTTTAGCTATTACTCTACAATGTTGTTCTCGATTCTTGTCTTTTCTCTGCAGTCCAACTCCTGAAGTCTGCAGACACAACTCGCCACAGTTTGCTTTACATCAAGGAGATTGGCCATGGCTGGTTTGGCAAGGTAAGCCTTATTCAGTTTAAATGTTGGCTATGACACATTTTAGTGGGAATCTAATTTTTAGTGCCGTTCTGCTGCCTGACTTCACGCTGTTTAATCCTGAGGATGAGAGTCACGCTCTGTCACCACTATTACCCTCTGGGGACTAACACTCCGGCTTTGATGTTCGGATGTCTTGGGGATTTTGCTCTTGAAGCTCTTAGTTGTGAACTGCATATTTATTTTCCAGTTTGTGAAATTGGAATAAAGTGATTTTTGTGCCTAATGATTTCCTTCTCATGCTTTCTCTCTCTTTCTCTGTTTCTGTCTTTCTATACATACAAATGCATATACATATACACTCCCTCAATTTGTTCCATTGACTGGGTATGTCCATGTGTGCGTGCGTGCGTGTGCGTGTGTGTCTTTGTCTTGTTTGCATGAACGGTCATGACGGTTTTTTTTTGGTCAACCTTTTTGTTTCCATGTGTGTGTCTTTTATAAATGTAATTTACAAATGCATTATGTGTTAATCATTTAATTGTCTTAATGTGTCTTCCTGTTTATTGTTTGCATTTTTCATCAATATGTGTGAGTGTGTTTGTGTGTATGAATGTGTTTGTCTTCTCTCTACTGTTTATATCTGTTTTTATAAATGGTGTCTGTTTCTGTTGTGTGGGCATATTTGGGTGTGTCTGTTGTCATTGTGTGCGTGTGCATGTGTGTGTGTGTGTGTGTGTATACTGTATATCCCCAGGTGTTGTTGGGGGAGGTGACGTCTGGTCTCAGCAATACTCAGGTGGTGGTGAAGGAACTCAAGACGAGTGCCAGCGTTCAGGACCAGATGCATTTTTTGGCAGAAGCACAGTCATACCGGTAATTGATAAATTATATATATATATATATATACAATGTATAAATTAAATTCTTTATGCAGCTTTAATAAACAGAAAGATTTTCAATCTGTAACATAAGCTTGAACAAATTCTCTTTTATTGGGAATGTAATTATGCTGATATGGTTTCTTTTTTTGTTCGGGCTTAAACTGACTCTAAATGGAACAAACCTAAGTAGAACATTGTTTTTATATATGTCAATAATTAATCAAAAACTTAAATAAGGTCTTAGCAAAAAACACTGACGTATCATGTGCAAAGGTGCCAAAATACAAAGTTATTCTCTGTAAAACTTGCATTAGGATGCATTAGGTTAAAACCAATAAAACGGGTTGTTTTAAAAGAGCTACAAATAAAAGGTTTTATTTCTACTACACTGACTATTATTTACTTTAATCTTCCTAAATGTAAGAGTAATAAAGTCCTATTTACCTTAAACATTAAAAATGTTCATCCTCATACTTGTAATGTTTATTATTTATAATTTCAGATGTACTGTAGTTCTCTAACTATTATGGTATGACTGGTCTCCTTTTTTTCTCCAGATCTTTACAGCATCCTGCACTAGTCCAATGCCTGGCTCAGTGCACAGAGGTCATGCCATACCTGCTGGTCATGGAGTTCTGTCCTCTGGTGGGTTTCTGACAGAGCTGAACTGTTGCCAAACACCTACCGTAGTTTAGCTAAATTAGCCTGTACAGCTGAAATTGAACTAAGACACTACTGGTGAAGGGTTATTTTCCGGTGTCACCTTTAGAATCGACTTTAATCTACATTACTCATTACACAGTGATGCAGTGGAATAGTCAAGTTCTCTGAGACAAAATTGTTCGAGTGAAATTGCAAACAACAAAAAACTAATGTTTCACAACATGTTCTCATGAGTGTAAAGATGCTAAACCTTTTATAAATTACTGTTGTTTACTTTCTGATCAGACAGTAGAATTAGACAGGAATGATAAAATAAACATGGGTTTTTAGTAGTGCTGCCAAACAATTCAAACTTTTCATCATGTTTTTGCTCCATTTGACACCAAGGTTTTCCCTGTAAAAAAAACAAAACACAAGTTTGCGATAAACATTAACAGAATGCATTAACAAATTTGGAAATTATCATACAGTCACACAATAGTTTAAATATTTATAAATATATATATATAAATTACAACTATATAAAAATATACAAAAATAGTTTACATAGTCTATTATTTCAAACAATAATATTAAGTAAAAGTACCGGTATATAATAGTAAGTAAAATAATTTGAAATATATAGTACAGTACTGTTGTATAATACACAATAAAAATAATAATAACAATAATAATAATAATGCTTATCTTTGTGTCATTCATAAGACTTTTTAAGGAAAGTAGAATAACTCAATGTTTTTTTTCTGCCTTTCAATAGTTTGCTCGTATTAGTTTTCTGCCCTTCAGATGTGAATTATATTTACACGAGACAGATTTTTATTTCCTGTTATAATTCCTAAATATTTCTGATCTTAATGCAAGCAGACATTGGACATTAAACAGGACACACCTGTATTACTTATTAACAATTCTATAATGGTTTTAAAATGATTTAGCGTGTTCATTAAGAAAAAATTAATGTATAATTATATAATTTACAATAGAAATAATTTAATTAGGGTCCTTTTAGGTGAAACAGCATGAGCAGGCTGTTATCTTGTGTGTCAAGTGTGCTCAACCGTTTTGTGACATTTAGGGAATTTACAAAATGCAATCTGCTGTAACAAAAAAAAATAAGCAAACCTGAACAGCGAGAGTCAAAAGTCACAGGAAAACATTTTATTAAAAAAAGAAAAATACCCCAGCAAATAATGGGTATTAGGCTAATTTCATTAGGCTAATGTCCCGAACAATACCTCCATCTTGAAATCGATGGAGGATCAAGGGCAAGAGCATATTGGATCAAGGGCAAGTTTCTAAAAGGAAGCTGGTCATGTAGCATATCAAAAAAGACCAGCCAAATAAGTGGACGATAAGCCACGTAGTGATTGTCTGAAGACCGCTACGACAAAGAAACCACTCAGCATGTGTCCTGGGACTTTTGACTCACCCTGTATAAGAGAATATTTCCTATACTACCCTCACCAGTTCTCTTCCTTATCGACCAACAGTATATAGTATGTAGATGGTAGGGAACATTAACTAAGTCGCAATCTTAGAGACAACGGGTCCTCACATGGACAAACAGAGAAAATGCAACAAAAGCAACACAGGAAAGCAGGTTCTAGACGCTTAACTGCAAAACATGATGCTAGCTTTACCCCCTGTTGTGTCTTAATCAAACGTGCTGCTGTTCTTATATTTCTATATTTTACTCTTCAGCCAAGATTTTGAAATTAAACAGAGAACAAAGAACGATTATAGTAAACACTGTTGAAAGCCAGTTCCCCCTAGTGGGCTTCCATGATAAAACAGATGACCAGTTTTTTTCTTTTGCCAGCACGACTTGCATATTAATGGTGTTATTGTCGTAAACAGGGTGACGTAAAAGGCTACCTGCGCAGCTGCAGAGCAGCAGACTCTATGACCCCTGACCATTTGCTTCTGCAGAGAATGGCTTCTCAGATTGCTTCGGGTCTTCTGCATCTCCACAAGCATGACTTTGTACACAGGTGTGGTGCCACCATCCATTAATTCAGAATCTGCAGATATTCACATCCACCTGTGAGTTAGTTAACTGAGCTCAGATCATTGTGCAGATGACAATGTATTAAGTTGTGTTTGTAATTTGTTTAACACTTCCACTGTGCTAGGAGCTTCATTTCCTGTTTCTGATACCATGGTAACATCCTGTAACAATATCCTGATGCTGCCTGAGTGTGCCTCTGCTACTCCAGCATCAGTGATTTTGTTGCTGGGGTTTACCACTCCTCTCCACATAGAACCCTAGAACGTGTTCTTCTGTTAGTAGTATATTCACTTATAACCAAGGTTTTATAAAATGCTCAGGTTTGTATTTATTGGTTTATGCTTTATTATTTACAGTGATCTAGCATTGAGAAACTGCTTTCTGACATCTGATGTGACTGTCAAGATCGGTGACTATGGCCTGGCACAGAGCAAGTACAAGGT
Source organism: Parotocinclus haroldoi (assembly GCA_034779995.1). Classification (NCBI taxonomy): domain Eukaryota; kingdom Metazoa; phylum Chordata; class Actinopteri; order Siluriformes; family Loricariidae; genus Parotocinclus; species Parotocinclus haroldoi. The sequence goes on along the minus strand of JAUZST010011212.1, from coordinate 522 downwards.
ACAAGGGAACATTTTTTTAGATATATATTTGATAATATTAAATTGTGCAACCTTTGTCTAATCGTTCATGTTCCTCTATAGGATGACTACTTTGTGACATCGGATCAGTCCTGTATACCACTGCGCTGGATTTCCCCTGAACTGGTGGATGAAGTTCATGGCAACCTACTGGTGGCAGAACAGACCAAACAAAGCAACATTTGGTGAGCAACAACTGAAGTCAACTAATATCCAATCTGTGGTTAAAATTCTTAGATAGGTTTAACATTATACAATGCCTATAGATATAGATCATCATACCCTTTTTCTTACTGTCCAAAATACTGTTCATAATAAATTCCTCCACATGCATTTATGCCTTTTGGCTTACAGTAATCATGTAAAGAGAAAAAATAGCTATAAAAATGTAATAGTCGAATCCGGTTAATGGGACCACATCGTTTTAGTCCTAATAACTGGCTGGTCCGATTAAACGAACATGCCCTATGTTACAAGACGGGACGTGCTATAATTTATGTAACA
>JAUZST010011211.1:0-12036 GCA_034779995.1 Parotocinclus haroldoi | reverse complement strand
CACACACACACACACACACACACACACACACACACACACACACACACACACACACACACACACACACACACAGCAAAGCCTGTCATCACTGTGGTCTCTCTCATAAAATAGGATTTGAAGCATGTCAGTCATCTATGGAGGCCACACACACACACACACACACACAAACACACACGCACCATTAACATAACATGGCTTTGCATTGAGTGTTCTGAAATTTAGTGGTTACTCAGTTACGTGTCCCCAGTGGTGAGTGGTCAGGCCCTTTTAACAAATAGAACAAATAAGTTTGTTTGTTTATTTGGTTTAACTAAATATCGACATCAGGACATATCAGGACTAGTTATATACACACACACACACACACACACTCAAGCCAATATCAATTAACCTAACACGCATGTCTTTAGACTGTGGGAGGAAACCCAGAGTAAACCCACGCAGGCACGGCGAGCACCTGCAGACTCCGCACAGAAAGGACCCAGGACCTTCTTGCTGTGAGGCGGCGGTGCTACCCACCGAGCCAGCGTACCACCCTAACAAATAGGTGCAAGTAAAATATTCTCTAATGATTTATTTCATGGACTCAAACATCGTTTAATTTAAAACGCTAACCTGAAATCTTCTGGGTTGCTGCAGGACACAGACTGAGAGAGCTACTAACCAATCAAAACGGCTCTTTAGAGTGACTTCTGTCAACGTGCCTCTGTGCCCCTTCTAAAATTTTGAAGGATTTAGTAAAGAGCCTGTTATCTGACCAATCAGGTTGATTACTGTTACCACAGGGCCTGACCCACAGCTGTCGAACACTTCTCTTTATACTGGAAAAATGTGCTATGGCTACAGGCTAATTTGGCTTACATAACGTCAAACGGCAACTCGCAAAATCGCTGGCAATAATTCAGCGAGGTCAGCCAAGTCTACCTAGAAAGCAGTAGCCCATTTTCTGGCAAAGGACTGGATGGACTTTGCCCACAATATGCACTGCATGCCACTCCGCCTTCCTAAGAGCTTAACACGCAGAGCTCTGTGCCATTGTAAACCCTAATACTGAACAGGCAACTAAAGGATGCATCAGGCCCGCTTACAGCTCTAGTGGAGAATTATTTCTTCAGAACTCTCCTCCCTCTATCTCTAGAGTCTTTTCTAGAGCCTCATCCATACCCCTATCCAACCACTTGAAGCTGGTTCAGAAGGAATTGTTTGTAATCGGCGTCTTCTTCTGGTGGAACTGCATTTGGACAAACCTAAGACCTAGAAGCTGTACCCAGTTAAAAAGTCGTTGTTGTAATTGATTGCTGTTTCAGCGCTTCTAGGTTTTATAGACGCCATTAACATATGTACAGAGTTTTCTGAGTTGGAAATAAAACAAACAACAGAAAACTGAATTTGATGTTTTGTCTCAAAATAATCTACAGTGTGTAGTTACATTTCTTTTAAAAGAGTTTTTTTCTTTCACACTGCTAACTTTATAGCAGTTTTTCCTGATAACATTGACGCCAGGGCACGTTATTAAAATAGCTTTTATTGTCTGCAGTGAGTCACAGTTTTGGCAAGATGATGCATTTTCCCCAAGGAGGGGGTGTCGTTGCATGTTGCTATCATCATTTTATCCAGTTGCCTTTAAGGGCATTACTTGGGGTTCCTGTCCTGTTCGGTTCGGTTCCCATAGCTTATTATTTGTGCTGTGTAAATGGCAAACCATGTGATCTCCTTTTTGAGGTTGTCTGCCTTTTGTTTACATGTAACTATGCTGGCCTATTGGTTAAGATACTGGACTATAGACCAGAAGGTCCAGGGTTCAAATCCCACCTCTGCCACATTTGGGTCCCTGAGCAAGGCCCTTAACCCACAATTGCTTGTATTGTAAGACTGTATCAGTTGTAAGTTGCTCTGGATAAGGGTGTCTGCTAAATGATATAAATGTAAATGTGAGGTTGCAACGGCTGGGGATCCATATGTGAGGCGAATACCCATACACCTGCAGTTTAAAATACTTATATTCAATTCAGATACAGGAAGGGCCCAAGTTTAATGTAGCTGGATACAAATTACTCAAGTAAAAATTAGCCCTAAAGAAACTTCTTCCAGAAAGTTCACTTGGTTCGAATAGAGACTCAGGCAATGTAACCTTTACCCATTTCTGAGTGGGACAATCAGAAGAATGCTGTATCCAATTAATAAGCCGTATCTACACCCAGACCCGACCTTCTACGGCCTGCTCACAAGGAAACATAAACCTGTTTGTTTTCTAAAGGAATTCCGATTCTTCAATTGGCTCCATCTGTTGTTGGGTTCAAACCGCAGCAGGACAAAAACGGAAACCGCTTCGGTGTACACGAAACATCTTACTACATACTTGGCTATGAACTCTATGGCATGTCATCGCCGTTCAATCAGCCGTGTGTTTCTAAGAGATTACCGTGCAATCTGGTCGATCCAAACATTTTCCGGGAGTTCCTTTCAAACCATCAGTCAGCCTTTAAACAAACAAGTCAGAGAGAGAGTGCTCGCGTTAAGCCTCTCTGTAAAACATCCGTGAAAGGCTGTAAAAAGACAAGACCACCATGGCTGCGCTTCAAACCGGCCAGCGGTGCTTTGTGCGGGCAAAACATTTCAGCTGAAGACGCAGCAAAGCAGAACGGAATCAAAACGGTTACTAAAAGTCAGAGCAAGCGCTAGGCAGAGACCACTTTCATGTTCTACATTTAGAACAAAACGCAGAAGTGAAAAAGCAAGTGTTTGACCAGACTTCAGGTCTGAGACGATGGAAGCTACTTTTAGATCACCCTGGACTGCACGAGCATGGAGAGAGCGGCCGCTTGGAGCCACGATACACAGTGGAACGTGTCAACTTGGCTTCAGTCTGTCATGTCGAAAAGCCTCAGAGAAACAATAAACCCTAATCTAAATCAAAAGCTGAGTAAAACTATCAGGCACTGGATATAAACAAACAACAAGAAGTCACTGAAGTAAGCGATTTCCTAGCTGGTTTGGTAGCAGTGTTTGAGCTTTACCTCAAATCAATTTTATTACTATAATGCAGTTAACTTCAGACATTTTCACAAAGCAGCTTCAGAGAAATCCAAATCCAATTCCCAAAACAGCAGCCAGAGGTGACAGCGTCAGGGAAAACCGCCCTAAGATGCTTTTAAGGCAGAAACTTCCAGGAAAAATTATACACAGCTCAGAAAAATTAGGGGGTATATTAAAATGAATATGAAGAGGATCCCCCAAAACTGCTGGATAATCTAATTCTGCCCATGCCCATCACTGTCAGTTTGTTTTGGCACTCTTGGGTGACCATACACCCTAGTGAACAGTCAATATGGGGGCACTCTGGTCCAGTTTGACATTCATCTGTTCACCCCTATGAATTTATCATTTACTACTCAAATCACCATAATTGAGTTTGCATATTATCGAACTTTTCATTTAGGTTCATCATCTGGAATGGTGTCCAAACAAAATGCGTTTCATGTTTTAGCCCAGGTCACAATGGGTCACGGTCATGAGGAGCCCATAATCAGAATTCGTGCACAGATTTAGTTCTAGTTTTGAGCTGTCTCAAACGAGCTTTCCAATTTTCTATTATCTAGGCCCAACGCCCAACTGAGCAAGCCTAGGATGGCAGTGGCAAAGGGAAAAACCTCCTAGGCATTGTAAGGAAGAAACCGTGAGATGACCAAGATTCAAAAAGGGAGAACTTTATTGGTCTAGATGATACATGCAGAAATTAAACTAAGCCACCCAATTAATATGTTTAAAATAATAGTTTAAATATGCAGGAGCTAAACTAAATGAACGTATTGAAATATACAAATGTACCCTGGAGAGGGCTCACATCGAAAGCCCATCGTGAGACTCAGATTTCCAACAGCTGGCTCTTACCACTGAACCACTGGAGCTGTTCCACAAGAAACATTAGAGGGTAAATTGACCTCTAATTACTCACACTTTGAGCCCAAAAATGCAGTCTAATAATAAAATGTTTTTATTAATTGAATAACTAGCCAAATAAAAAAGCCACAAAGACAAAGGCTTTGTTTATAAAAACACTTCTGTTTCTTCTGCATGGCCACGCAGCTTCAAACAAGCCTATAAAACACTGCGGCCTAAATCAAGTCTATAGTTGTACTGAAACACAACCCAGCCATTTGTGCTTTGTTATTCTTTAGATTCTTTTAAAATAAATCCCAGCATCATTACCACAAAAAAGTCCCCAAACTCAGAAGTCCTGCCATCTGAAGTCTGAAATCCAAAATGATGGCTGCCTAAAACAGAGGTGGTGTTGACATGGCATGGTTTATATTTATTCAACTGGCAGATTCTTACGGCCAAAAAGGTTTACAAGTAAAGCAGAATCCAATCTAAGCATAGCGTTAGGAGGTCAAGTGTTACTTCAAATTATCTACTTTTCTTAATGTAGTTAATCAGCCAAACGAACTCTAGAAGTTTAAAACTACTACTAGCTGTTCACTGTGCTCAAACTATTTAAAGGTCAGTAATCACAGACATGCTTATTTGCGATGTCCCCGCAACTTCCAGCAAAGCAGCATCGAATTTTCTTGATTACACTGGAGAGGCAGAGCAAAGAACATGAGACACGCCTCATCTAGAATCTCTAGATCATTCCGTATCTTGAGTCCTCTCTCACCCTGTCTCTCTCCCCGTCTCTCAGTTCAGCTCTCATGTCCCCTTCATCTCCCTTCGAGTTGGCAATGAGGTGTAGATCATCAGACTACGATGTCAATGCCAAGAGTTCACCAAACCATATGTGAATTTGGACATGTGTTTTGGATCAGATTTGATGACTACCCAGTTCTAGCAGCCAGATTTCCATGTATATTCTTGGGATGATACCAAGGTTTTCAAGGCCTTTAGAAGAAAAGCAGCCACAAGAACAGGGTTTCTACTATGCTTTGCAGTGGGAATTAGGTTAATTTAGTATAACCCATCCTTACTGTCCACCTCTGAGTGTCTGTTACCAAACAGCTGCCATCTGCCCACATAACCTGGTTCCAGTAGCGTGTAGTCAACAATAAGGTCTCTAGAAAAAAGTAAAGAATTTCTTTGGAACGACTTCAAACTGTCAAGGACATGGTGAGAATAACTGACGATACATAGCATATAGTACTTAGCAAAAGTCTGAAGCCACCAGTAGACTAGATGTACCACTGTTTTAGCTAAATGGTATGATGGCCATCCATAATACTTTCTCAGTCTATTTATTAGAATACACCCAAAACGCTAACGCAGGATATGGTGGCAAATGTATAGCGTGATCTCCCCTTACACTTGAGGCCTTTTGCAGCTTCATCGAGATCTCACGCTGACCCTTCTACAGTCCAAATCAGTTTGATCAGAAATGGTCTTTTTGGAAGAGGCTTTTTCAGCAAGGTGTAAATGATAAAGTAAAGCTCACAAAGCCAGGAAGGAAGACCAGGATTACGGCTCGATAAATCAAAGTTTGAAAATTTGGGGGCGACCCCATTGATAAATGTTATATATGATTATTATACCATTGCTAAAACACATTATTGTACATACAGTGCCATTTGAAAGTTATCAAACCCTGTCCAAATCTTTACCTAATGCCACATCACCCTGAAAAGTATATTAAACCAAAATTTAAACTGTAGTCATAAATTATAAGCCTCAACAAAATCAAATGCCGTTTAATTAACTGGAATCAATTACAAAAATGTAATTAGAAAAACACCTGGTTTGAATAAATGATCAGGCACTTTAGCGTGACCATTATTAACTCGCTCTGGTACAAATCAATCACCTCCCAGATCACACTCCAGGCTAATTGGCCCCCAAATGACCTCAACTACAGTGGTTATGATTATTTCAGAAAAAATGTCTGTCCCTTAAGGGTTCAATAAACGCTTGAAGTTGGGAAACAGAACACGTTTTACTGTCCCTTAGAGCATTATTAAGAAGTGGAAAGCATACTGTACCAGCAACACAATGACCACACCAATAGGATTCTGAACAGGAAGGTTAGAAAGAAGCTTACAAACGTTGTAACCAGGGAGGTTACAAACTCAGCTTTGTTATTAAAGGAGCAAGTACAACTTTTAGCATTTATATCAGTAGATCAGTGCTTGATATACAGTGGGTACGGAAAGTATTCAAGACACCTTTAAATTTATTACTCTGTTTCATTGCAGTCGTTTGCTAAAATCAAAAAAGTTCATTTTATTTCTCGTTAATGCGACCAGTTTTTCACACCTTAAATGTTCATTTTTATCCATTAGTAGGAAACATATTCTTAGCCCCCAACCATAAATGTCTAGGGATGTTCCTGCTACTTTTATGTTAAGTGCTATTGGGACCAAAAGTCAACTTTAAAAGCAGACAGGTAAAACAGAGAAACAAACAGAAGGCTTCATTACAGTGAACTCAGGAAGTCTGTCACAGAAAAACAGAGTCAAGTTGAAAGAGACAAGCGGTGATTACAGGTCCAGCTCAGGACACACAGTGGCAGAGGAGAAAATGAAGACTGACATCCACTCTAGTACTTGTTCGTCTGCTTGCTCACAAACCGGGGCGCCCATCCATCACTGTCTGCACCCTGCCACCAAGTCACGCCCCCTGTCTTAAACACACACTGGCACGCCGAGCAGCAAGCGCTGGGAGGACATCCCGGTGAAACCCTGTTATTATATTTTCCTTGCGGCAACACTGAAGGAAATCTGATCCGACACTGATCCTGTGTCAGGCTGCCATTGTGGACAACAGGTTCCGTATAACTCACAAAATACGTACTGTACAACAAGGAGGAGATTTCAAAATAAGTGAACAGGTGTAGAGAGGTTACCTTGTATACTATTCAAGTCATTATATTATTTGGTATTTTTTTTAACATCAGCATTAATGCCTATTCCTAAATAGAGCAATGTTACATCGATACTAATCAGACACAGAAACTGGGTCAATTCTGAGCTATCCAATTAACCCAATGCGGTCTTTTAACATGGGAAGAAACAGAAGAACCGAGATTCAAAAGGCCATGCAAATTTCTCACAGGACACTTGAGACTGTGCCGCCCTCGCGTTATTATACACAGCTCAGAAAAATTAGGGGGTATTTTAAAATAAATATGAAGAGGATCCCACAAGAACTGCTGGATAATCTGATCCTGTCCATCTCCCATCACTGTCCGTGTGTTTTGGCACTCTTGGGTGATCATACACCCTACTGAACAGTCAATGTGGGGGCACTCTGGTCCAGTTTAACTTGCTTCTGTTCACTCTCATGAATATATCACTTACTACTCAATCATCATTACTGAGCTTGCATCTCAATCACGTAATCAAACTTTTCATTTGCTTTTCTAATGATATTGTTTAATGAAATCAAATCAAATGCTTCCTTTTTTAGATGGAACATATACATTTTGAAATATCCCCTCATTCCTGTGAGAAGTGTAAAAGTAACTGAGAAATAAGACGACTTGTTTAGACCACAACACCTTTGCATTACATTAAATATCTAACTGTTTTAAATGCAGTGCCGATAGAAAATCAAACCCGGTCGAAAGAGAGTCTTCATACAGCCTGAAGTTTACACGTTTTATCTTACAACAGTCATTCAATGAGAAAAAGCAACAGTTCTAAAAGTTAATATGTTTTTGTTTTATTAATTACTTAACATCACTTTTGGCACCAATGGCTATTTGCAACTGGAACAAAACTAGCTGGAATCTAGTTATACGCATTAGTTAAGGCGTGTCTTTAAAAGGCGGGAAGAAAATGGCGTACCGAGAGTAAAACGTGTAAAGGGACGCTGGAGCTGTGAGGCTACCACACCCATTCAAGTCACTGTGCCACCCTCAATTCATTACAAAAGTAATATACGAACAAATCCTTGTTTTAAATGCAGTGCCTATAGAGAAGCACTCAACTTAGAAAACCTTACAGCCTAAAATGGATACGTTTTGCCTTACACAACATTCATGTCATGAGAAAAAAAAGGCAGGAGTTCTAAAGGTTTAAAAATTAAACTACAATAAAAGTGACCTTGATGTAAAACGAGTGCAAATGTCTGCACGTTCCAGGTCGACCTGGTTAATTAATTTAAGGTCTCATCAAGAACCTGTATCTTCTGGTAAGACGTGCAAACTGTTACATGTGGACATTTTAGGTTGAAATCTAATTTAGGTTTTAAAACGGTATGCAAAAAAGTGGTGCTAAATATGCTAAAATGTCACATTTCCCACATACGGTCTTTCATTTAGAAAAATCGACAAAGTGAGGAAGTTTCAAGGGGCGTCTAAAGTGATGGAGATGGTAGGATTCATCTACTCTGCCGAATGTGATCCAGTACAATGTGAATCACTGCATTAAATGCACCATGCACATAAGAAAAAAAGCATCAGCCTTTGATTCTTTGTTTGCCTAGTCAAAACGATGGCTGTACAGTTAAATCTGGGTAAGCAGACGTAACACAGACGGATTGGAATGTTGAATGGTAAACAATTTTACACAGTTTGTAAATGCTACTCTGTTTGAATGTGAGTCCACAGAAAGCTGCTGTTTGGTTCCTGGTACTGGACTGCATGAGCATTAGGGGTTTACTGACAGGACATAGGAGTTTTGTAGCCAATTTATATGTGCTGATTATTTTAATGACCTGGATTACACCCCCCCCGCTGTAGAGCTGAACAAGTAGTTTAAATACGTCATGACACCACGACTTAAATCTCTCAGTCTCGCACACTCGTACACACACATTCGTACACACACACACATTCGTACACACACACACACACACACACACGAACACACACACGCACCCCCGAACACACGAACACACACACGAACACACACACGCACCCCCGAACACACACACACACACACACACACACACACACACACACACACACAAAGACCTTTTCCACTAGTGACCTGGGAAGGCGTCCTTTTCCCCAGTGAAATTTATGTCATGATCTTTTCTATTGACATGAAAACACCGGAGATGATTAAACTGATCTCCGCATGCAGTTTGCGTTGTTTTTTAGAGAAAGGGAGGATTCAAGGCGGGGATTTGACAACTGAATAAGACACTTTTTGACTGTCCCGTGTAAGTATTTGTTCAGGTAAGACATTGAATCAGTGTTTCAGGATACAAAGAGCTCTGAATCGTTCCAGGTGCAGTCGGCATTTTGTTTTTACTGATCAAAAGTGATCAGACAGCACATCGCCGTTGGGCTTGCTTCACACTCCGTTTGAAGACGAAGATTTAAGATGCACTGTTCCCGACCGTACTTTATTATGTCAGGAGTCTGCAACTTTGCAACTATGTCTATGAGAGAAGTAGTTATGGTGTGCTCACCATTCGGGCTTTTGGTTCCATCGCTGAGGCCGTCGCAAAGCTGCCGTTTCTGTGCACTCTTAAACTCCTTCAGCGACAGATACAGGACCTTCCGGACCACTCGCTCCTCCGACCACGGGATCCCATCGCTGTCGTCCTACAAACAAACATTACCATGTTAGCAAACCACGAGAGACAAAAACACACTGTGAATACACTGTGAAGGACTATAGTAGCCTAGCGCTGGGTTGATGGACCCAAGTAATGGACAATGTACTAGAAGGTCAAGGGTTCGAATCCCATCTTTGCAAGCTTTTGTTCAATGCAATTGTTCAGTGATTACATGTAAATGAAAAAGCGAGGAAAACTGTGGTCTGGTCCAGAAGCTAACCTCCCACTCCACCCACCCAGCACTTCCCGATCAGCACCAACTAGGAGGATGTTATTGTAACGGCTTTGGGCAAGTATTTCCCAGCATCCTTTTATATTGCGTGACAGAATCTTCTAAACAAGGCCTTAAAAATGAAAATCCTGAAGCCTACTTCCTGTCTGTAAACCTGTACTTCCTATTTAACGCCGACAGAGAATCTCCTTAACCAGTACACGTGGCCGCACCAACCGTGTGTACTTCCCGATCTTTACTGCACAAAGATACGAGACTCTCTGGGCTTCTCCAACAGATCAGTCCATGTGAACCATGTCAATCAAAACAGAGATATAGCATCAATAATGCAAGAAATACCAAAGAGCAGAATGGTTCTACCAGTTATTATATACAGAGGTACAAATACTTTTCCAAGCTTGGCCTGTGAATGATTAGCAAATATCTTAGACAGAATGTGTTTATTGTTATGGCCTGGATTAAGATCAGACTACATTTTTTACGAGCTCCTAATGCAAATGTTGTTATAAATCTATACAAAAGCTCGAGTCTTGTGACAGTGGCAGCTGCTGCTCCCCTACCTGCCCTCTAATAGCTAGCTCCTCCATTATTAGTGCTTGGAAAGCTTCCATAACCAGTGATGCAACCACGTCATGTGCTGCCAGAAGCAAAACCACTTCAAATAGGCCAAAGGTTTTTGCCTCGAAGGAAAAATTAATGACTGCCCTTGTATCATACCTGATAACATGACATTCCACGGTCGTAAATCAAGAATGAAAAGAAGAGATTAAAACACGGGAGACAGTAAGATTACAAAGATAAAAAGATTATAAGCATAGTCACTTGACACACTAAACTATTCCAGTATTTAAAGGAGACAAAGATTTAGGACACTTCCAAAAGAATTAAATGCAATAAAACAGCAGACGGTCCAAACAGGAACCAACAGCATCTCTGGGTTTTACATGGCATTATTGTAGATAGGAAGATAGTACGTGAAAACAATCAAACAATTAACAGAGCCGCAAGCCCTTCCCAACATATCATCGGGTCCTATTGGTGCCAAAAGCAAAGATGTGCCATTTAGAAGTGTCTGCAAGGTTTGGTCATTTGGACTTAAAACGGATATTTTGTAATGGCCCTGGTGTCTTTGGTATTGGATCGGGCACCTTGGCACTGGCTTAGCAACAGACTCTTGACCAGAAGGTCCAGGATCCAAACTCAGCTCTGCCAAGCTGCCAGTGTTGGATCCTTGCGCAAAGCCATTGATCCACAAATTCAAGGATTCTGCTAAATAGCAATGTAAATTCATCTGTTTGAGGGTTTTTTTGGTCCAGGAAGGAGAATATTTGGCAATGGAACTGATTCCCTGGTTAACATATCTGGTGCATGTGACCCCAGGCTGCTTTGACACTAATTTCTAAGTCAAAAGTTAGCATTTTCAATGTTGAGACGGGTAGGTTTGGTAGTAAAACATCAGTATTGGAACCTGGTACTTGTGGTCATGAAATAGACCCTTTTGGTAAAGTTTTCTGTAATGAAACAGGAGCTACTAAAACTAAAATGCTGTTGTTAGATATGGAGCAGACACCTTTCACACTGGAAATGCTAGCTTGGGTTTTAGAACTCTTGCAGAAGCCACTATTTATACTGGAATAGGCACTTTTGCAACTAAAACAGGCACCTTTGGTTAAAGACCTGGTACTTTTTGTCATCTAATAGGCCCCTTTGGCATTGAAACTGACAGTTTTCATTTTAGTAGTTAAACATGCTGGGGCTCAGAAATGTAGATCAGATAATAAAAAAGGCGCCTTTAGTAGCAGGTGTGGTGCCTGTGGTACTCAAGGAGAATATTTGGTTCTGGTACTAGAACACTATCCTTAGGAAAGAAACAGAAGCCATAAGTATTGGAAGCTGATGGAAAAGGTACAATTTCAGTTTTCTGGTATCAAAGGTTCCTGTATTTTCGGCTTTAAAAGCCTTTTCTACTGGAAAAGCTGTTTTTGGTAAAGATGGAGCAAAACAACAATATTACAGCAATATTATTCGAATACATGCACATTTTAACGTTTGGATTTCGCTTGAGCTAAAAGTAGAAGAGAAAACCTGAAGTAAATCAATCCAATTAAGATAGCTGGTTTTATTATTTCCTACTGGGTAAGAGGCACGAAATACGGGTTTGGGGAAACAAAAGACACGCGAGTCTGTGTGAGGGTCTGACACTGACAGGTGAGCTTCACATCTTCTAGTCTACAAGTACCACACACACACACACACACACACACACACACACACACACACACACACACACACACACACACACACACACA
>JAUZST010011210.1:0-12037 GCA_034779995.1 Parotocinclus haroldoi | reverse complement strand
ATAAAGCATTGGCACACGACTCCACTATCCTGCCGAAATACTTCATGGATCACATCGATGAGGAGATCGATCCGATCCAATCCGATCCAATGAATTCACAGTTTTACTATGAAATCTCACAGTGCATTTTTCCAACCACGGCTTTGACGTTTCTTGTAGGTGTAAAAGGCGTGAATTTCAAATTTTTTGACCAGACCGCGACCGTTTAGGAGAAAACGTACAGATCTCACGCAGGATCTTGTTAAAGAGTTTGTGGAATAAGCCGCTTCCGAAACGTCAAAGATGAAAGAGGTGAAGTTAATGTAGTCCCGCTGTAGAACCAAGTTTTAACACTAGAGGTCAACAGGACGCAAGCAAACCGTGCCAAAGCGCGAGCTTCACGCAGCTCAGTCATCCCGAGCGATCGGCTTTGACTGGTTGCTATCTGGGCAGGGTACCTTCACCAGTTCACTAATCGTCACCTCCAGCCTGTGTGAGCCCCTCTGCTGTCAGCTTCACTGCATCCCCGGCAATGATTCGAGCCAAATGTATGCAGGGGCCCGGGATTTAATCTCAACACACAGGCCTACACACACTTCTGCACATGAAGAGCAAATAAAAGCAATAAATTCGGCTCTGCACAAGGTCAGCTCCGTAAAACGTAATCGGATTCAGCCCAGCCCGAGGGCACGGCCAACCCTTAAACTCGGCTCGACGTGGTCGGGTGGGTCTGCTGCAGCGGGACAGAGCGACCCAATAGGTGGTGGTCAGTGCTGATGCTGGGTACGTGGTATTGTCCGAACACTACCGAGCCCCCGTGCCGCCCCGAATTCATTTACTGTCGTCCAAATAAATCGCACAGTCGTGCTTAGTTCCTGTTATTTGAACTATTACTACAAAGTCGACACGACCAGTCAGTTTTATCCTTCCGTTTAACCTCTGAGCCGCCCACACACGTCGTTCGTCGTCTCGATCCTCCCCGGGTTTCTCCCTTATAACGACCAGGGAGGTTTTCCTTGCCACTGTTTCGCCTTTCGACGGCAATCCGATACCGATAAAGCCGCAACTGTAAACAAATCGTTTGCTCCGAGCAGGTTGGTGTGGGCCTACAAAGCTCAAAGGATCGTTAACGCTTATGAATACAATCACGAGCAAACCAAGTGTGACCGAACAAGCTCGGGTTCTCTTCCCGTTCGGCTCTGTTCTCTCGGTTCTGTGCTCTTTGCTTGCCTTTCAGCATCGCACCTGATTGCTCAGGTGGACGTACGTGTTTGTGTACAAAAGAGAGAGAGAGAGAGAGCGAGAGAGAGAGAGAGAGAGAGAGAGAGAGCAAACATGAGCGAGACGAGCTGAAATCACCAGCGTGATAAAGTGTGCTTCAGTCGCCTGCCAACAGCCATGAGGCAGAGCACACAAACACACTCCCCATCGATTCTCTCTCTCTCACACACACACGCTCACACGCACGCACGCACGCACACTAAGCCAAGGCAAACTCCGGCGTATGCTGCTCAACCGCTGGAGGAGTAAACAGTCCGGGAGGCAATGGACAGGCGGGGAAGCATTTCCTCCGAGTCGCTTGCAGGTAAAAAAAACAAAACGACTTTTCTTCTGTCATGTGTTACGTTCTTCATTGTTTTCTCCTCTTTATCGTCCTTTCTCAAACCTCGCTTTCCCCTACGGGATAGAAGCCAGCCTTTTGGATATTTCAGACCAGATCCGGATACTGAATGTGCCCGTATTTCAGTAGGATTTCAATTTGTATAAAGTGGACTGCGGTGGCTTAGCAGTTAAGGTACTAGACTGTGGACCAGAAGGTCCAGGGTCCAAGCCCCACCTCTGCCACAGTTGGGTCCCTGAGCAAGGCCCTTAACTCCCAATGGCTTGGATTGTAAGACTGTATGAACTCTAAGTCGCTCTGGATAAGGGGCGTCTCTCAAATGACGTAAACGTAACGTATTGGTGATTCAGAAGTAATTCGGAAGACCGTTTGCTTTTTGATACCCCATGCACCTGTACCTGACGGGGCTGTAACTAAATCGGGCAGTGTGAACGTGTGCAAAACAAACAGCTGTGGAGCTAAAGAAAGACCTAACTAGGCTGAGGGACGTGATGCTTTTCATCGGCAGTATCCCTCTTTGCTTTGGTTTGGCATTAGCTGCCAGAAAATCGCCCTTCGAAAGCACTTTATTACTAACTCACGGTACTTTTCATTCCCGATTAATTCCTTTTCAATGCGATGAAAGAAAACGTTGCTTTTTCATTTCTGAGGTCTCGTGCAAAAGCGAGGTCAGGCGCCTGTGAGCGATGCCTGTGTGCGCCCCCTGGCGTGAAAAAAATGCAATCGCATGACACGGTACACAGTAAGGAAAACATAGAGGTGACCTTTTTTTTTAGGCTTCTGAGGTTAGGGTTCCGTTCGAACCACACATCGATTCAATCTGCTCTCGAGAGGATATTTCTAAACGGGTATAAAGATGATCCCACGTAATCCGATCCTGTCCATGCCCCATCCCTGTATGTTGTTCTGACGCTCTTGGGTCACCACACACCCCACTGAACCCACTATGGGGGCACTCTGGCCCAGTTTGACCTGCCTCTGTTAAATTTACCCCCATGAATGAATGACCATGACCGAGTTTAAATCTTATTTACATAATCGAACGACTTCCTTGACCTTTTCCTTTGCTTTCCTGATGAGCTTGTTAAATTAAATCAAATCAAATGCTTCCTTTTTAATCGCGTCACGCTGATTTGGAAATACCCCTCGGTTCTTTTTCTCCACTTTTCCTTCCATGTGTCTGCGCTCAACCATATGTGCTATTTTCTTTTTCTTGTGTTTTAATGAGTAGCACTGGCAAACAGAGACCTTCCAGAGGCCCAGTCAATTTTTCTTCGCAAACTAGCAGCCCACATCCAATTAACTTCAACCTTTGTCTCCGTACGTTTTCTCCGTCCCTGAGCTGTGCATGATGCTAATTAGGAATTACACAAGAAGTCAAGAAATAAGCCTTTTATGCGAGCGCTGTGGCCGTACACGTGGTGACGTTTAGAGGTGAAACCGATAAGCCTTTGGCTCGGCTTTAAAGCCATCTGCCGCCTCGTCCGGGAGGGTTGGGAATGGTCCGGGCAGATTAAACACAACTGCCGATAAAATAGCCATTACATCCCAAAAACCCTTATCAATTACACAACAGCGTCTTGGTGCACTGCCAAATCTTTACAATAGGCCCAGGCGGCCAGTAAACTCGTCGCAAACGCTTTTGTGTTCGGCCTGATCTTTTGTGAGGTGCATCTTTGTGCATAGCTGCTTAGAACTAGCTATTAATCAGCGTCGGTTTGGTCCAGTTAAAAGAAAGAAAAACAGCCCTTTTGTATCTTTTCGACACTTTTGAGCCCCTTTGTTTTGTTCCAGCTGTAGCGATAAAGAAAGGAGCTGCTGAAGACTGGCCGCTTGCTGTCAGGAACCGCAATATAAGGTCTGGACTGCGAAACATTTTCCTTCGAGCGCGGAGCTCGCTGTTTATTCTCCCCGTGGTTATTTAAGTCTCATTGGGGAAAATCTCTGATAAAATCTTGGAGCCATAGCAACTAGGGCACGCGCCGTCTCTGAGGCTGTGCTAAAATTCATTCCCGGCTGCCCGTCAAGAGGCGAACTGGCCTTTTTTTTACGCACGGCGGTAAAAGTAGGGCAGATCGGCAGAATTCTTGCACAGTTCTAAACCAGTTTCTTGGTTGAAGGACATAAAGCATATACGAAATATCGAACCTGCGGAGAAGAGCCACACGGTCACCGAAAGAACCAAGAAGGTTCAACAAGGTTTTGCCTTTCCGCTGTTGCCCTAGGCTCGCTCGATTTGGAATTGGCCTGGACAGAAGAGCTCTGAGGAGTTTTTCGAGCGCTGCCTTTCATGGGAACACCTTGCAAGTACTGGGTGGGCGGAGTAAGAAGAACTGCGCCTTTGCAACGCAGCAGCCGGGGTTGAATGCTCTAGTTTCTGACGGGTTCCACAGGCTTCTCAGTGCCCCGCTCTCCTCAGGAACACTTCAGGAAATATGTTGCTCTGTCACTTAAAAGTACCCCTGGTCTGAGTCACATGAGCCTCCTGAAAGAGAAGAAGTGGTTACGAAGCACGGCCCCTCCCTAGTTTTAATGATATTTAGTCTGGATTACATTATTTTATAATAATAATATCACATTTCCTCTAGGGGTGCGAGGGGATTTCTGCGACGGGATTAAAGAAGCAATTTAAGGGCTGTATCATTTCTTATCATTACTAAAATAGACACCACAATTCTACGAGTCGTATCTATGTGGCTTATATTGCCATATTGCCATTGTTTTCTCTCAACGCCCGTTTCCGTCATTCACTCTCTAGACACATTTCGGACGCACAGGCACAGGCTTATATAGCCCGGACCGTAATGGTGCCCGAATCTGGAAGGTGCTACATAGAAAAATTAACTACACAACATCAAGCGCACGTGCACAATAAACAATAAACACAAGGCAACAGTGCAGATAGCCCACTGGTGAGCAGGGTGAGCAGTGAGGTGCAGAGATGTCCATTTGTTCAACGTAAAACAAGATGTTTAGCAGCACTTTGGTCCATATTTGGTGTGATTTGTAAACAGTGAGTTCGCGTTGTTTGGTATAAAACGCGCAGAATGGTATAAAACATGCAGTATAAACGTAACGCGTGCACGCGACCAAGCCTGAACAGCACGCGGTCTGGAAGTCACGTAAGTGAAAAAGACCCAGCGGTTCATGTCGCGTTCGCTTCCTAAGTGGAAGCTCGGCAAATTTCTGTTTTTTTTCCCTTCTCCTGTTTATTCCACTCCGCTCGTTGTCTCATTTCCATATAAATGTGTTCCGACGCGACGCTTTGATTTTGCGGCGCCATTCGCCGGTCGAGGGTTGTTTGTTTGTTTCTCAAACCTTTCACCGGCTGTTCCCACGGACTGTCCTGAACTCCGGGGTAAATCGAACCGCGCACGGTTTGGCACTTCGAGCAAGGTAACTTAATAGATAAATTACAAGCTGCCTGATGAAACGCGGGACCAGTTTCCATCGGTGAGCACGCAGGAAGTGATCGAGAAGGAAAATGCTGGAATTTCACTGGCCAGTTTGCAAACCTTTGTCCTCTACTAACTACATATTTGCTCTCCCCCCCCCCCCTCTCTCAGAAATAAGGGACCACCAAAACCACTGGGTCCCATTTGTTGGCCTGGGTCTTGAGCACCATGTCTGGAATCCAAGACTGTGTATGGTCACCGGTGGACAAATGTTGCTACTGGATCATAGACAGGTATATGAATATAAGACACACACACACACACACACACACACACACACACACACACACACACACCTCACTATCCTTGTGAGGACTTTCAATGGACTTTATGATTACCGTAACTTATTAACACTAGAAAAAACGAACTCAAAAACGGCCCTGTTTTCCGAACATTGTGACATTTGGTGATGATTAGTATAAAAGGATAGTAGGATAGAAGTAAACAACTACTGTTTATCTATTTTTGGCTGTGATAAAAAGCTTTATTTAACGTGCGTTATTATCAGTACTGTTAAAAATGCTTTGGTATATTTGGTATATTCTCCTCCGGTTGCGTCTCATCTCCAGGACCAGGATCAGTTAACATCCCCCTTCCCAATTCTACGTGGCTCGATTGTTTAACAACCTAACCTTAGTGTGTGTGTGTGTGTGTGTGTGTGTGTGTGTGATGATCTAGGGCTGTACCTGCCCTTACTTTACAAAGTGCTAATTGATTTACTTTTCATTCACTGTTTCCGAACAGATCCATCCTTTGCTTCTGCACCGCTCCAGGGCTGATGTGTGCGAGGCTCGTTTGCTCCGGCGCACCATCAGTGTTCCCGTGGGGTCGCAGCGCCCAGCGCTTCACGGTCAGATCTCCACCGAGATCGGTGAGTCCAAACGTGACTAAATCCACGCCGTAAAATGGTCCGCCGACGACGTTCCCGTCTCTTGATCTAAACCTTGTGAAAATCCTGCGGCAGTAGCCTTATGAAAAATGCAGTAACGCCCTTAATTCTAACCCGTTCGGCTAAGGACCCTCTGTGAGGTGTGGAATGAAGCTTAGCAGATGCAGGTGCGTTTTATACCAAGTTTACTCAGTTCTCCAAAGAGTGCCACTAATTCGTTAGCGTGATACGAGTGCTATATTCTTTCTGACCAGCAGGAGGCGAGATTGCCTCCCTTTTCGTGCTGCAAAGCCTTACGCTGTAGCGTGGCATGGTTTAGCCATTCGGCTAATCAATTTCTTGCACTGCGAGGCAAAAGTCTTGGGCCAGCAGTAGATTTGGTGTATTGATAATGGTAAAGGGACCACCTACAGTATCTCTTCAGTAATATACAAACAGACCAGGCTTCTCTTGACTGTTAAAGGGTTAAAGTGCAGCCAGCGTAAGCTTATAGACTACAGCCTCTTAGCAGGGCATACATTTCCCCCCTGTATTTTCTGGTTCTATTGTAATAAAGAGACATGGAGAAATAATTATATAGTATATGGTCATTATAGCTCGCTAAAGCAGCACATCTACTGGTGGCCTAAGACTTTTGCACAGCACTATAGGTCTGTTAAGAAGGTGTGCGCACCAAAACGGTTAAGTGTGAGTTTTGTTTTATCTAAGTCAGTGGCTTTGTCTCCGCCCCCAACACACACACACACACACACACACACACACACACACACACACACACACACACACAGAGGTTCCTTCACCTGGATCTTTTTACATTCCCCTATGAGACGATATGGCCTAAATACCGGAACAGTCATTCTAGGAGCTTTCAGTTTCCGTGAACAGAAAATCATGACTCCTTTCTCGATATACAGGTCCAATTTTTCACACCTCGCTGATGAACCGAATTAATTAACGCATCTAGGTGCTCTATAATTACCCGACTCGTTACTTCTTTACTACTTGGTAACTCTTGAACAGATCGCATTACTGGTCTAGCGCTGGTCCGTTTCCCACCCCGGGCGGAGTAGTTGACCAAAAGTCACAGGGCACGAACGAGGCCTTGTCTGCTCTGAGGTGCTCTGAGTTTGTCAAATGTCCCTTGCGCACGTTGACTAATATTTATTACGGAACGAAACGAAACGCAATTAGAACAATGCGCGTTCATTTTTGCCAATGAAGGACAGCTTGAATAAAGCGGCGCTTTCCTTTGACGGTTCCGGCCCTGATTACGTACGAGAACTTAAAAAGACAAATCCACTAGGCCCCCTGATAGCTCGGCTGCCAGGATGACGCACCAGCGCGCACCTCCGCAAATTTTCCACGGACCCATTTGGCTTAGAAAAACTGACGCAGGGTGTCAGACGCCTTTTTAGGTCACAGTGTTCTCTTCTCACGCTGGAGTGTTTGATGCTACGCTCCTTGCAACTGTTCCCGAGACTTAAGTTCGTGACGGAAAATGAAAGGGGAACTGTATCGTTCCCGCTGTGTAAAACGTTATGTAACGTTAGAACGATGTAACGAACCAGTGGACGCTTTAGTAGGTCAAATCTAAAAAACCATTCGCGCACGCAGCACGGAAACGTGACGCGGCTCCGAAGAGGGATCCGGGAACACGAGGAGGGACGGTGGGACGCAGAGAAGAGACGGTCCAGGGCCAGACGGCGAAGCCAAAGGAAACCGCACCGTAAACGCGCGTAGCAGAATTCCCCTCAAAGGAAGGGTTTGGAAAAGAACGGGCGTCCCTCTGTGCCCTCTTCCTCGCCCCCGCCGGGTGGCATCTTCAGGCCAGCACGCGCAGCAGCCTCACATGTGCTCAGGATGAGGAACTGTGAAGCGTTTTGGTGAAGCCTTTCTTTAACTTTTACTGGAGTGTAACTCGGGTTTGTAGTATTTTTTAAAATTAGAATTAAAGAACTTCTGACACCTACGCAGGGGCCAATGGGCTACCCAAAGAGGCATCGGGCATTATCCCAAACAGAGACTCTTCTGGTCGAAGGTAAAAGACAAAGAGCAAAGGGGCCAAACAAAGTATGCAGAGAAACAAATGTTCTGTCACTGTAGAACTACAAAGTGCTCCTATACGGTAAAACATAAATACATGAAGCTAGAACTGAACTAATGGGCTAATCTGGCATACCGATTATTTGTTATTGTACAAAAAAAGGCGGTCGTGAACAAGCTCAGATTGTATTAATGACGGGGAAAGTGGCAGTGGCTCTGTGGCTTTAAGATTCAAGGGGGGGAAAAAAGGAGAAAACAAGAGCAGGAACTTGGTGGAGGCTGATCTGCTCGAGTTCCACACGCGCCCTGGCTCTTGCTTTTTCTCCGTTTCGTTTCGCGCACTTGTCCCGTCCTCCCCCCTCTCCCCCCTCGCTTCTCCCTCGCTCCTTAGACTCCTTAGTGTGAACGTAGACCGACAGTTAAGCGAACGGTGGCTCGGGGGAACACGTTTGTCTTTTCTCCTTCTGTCTTCCCTTCATCCCCTCGCCTCAGCAGCTCGGGAGTCGGCTTCCGTCCGTCCGGACATGGACGCGGGTCCTGAGTCTGAAAGTCAGTCTGGTAAGTGACTGTAGGTAGCACCAGGGGGAAAAACGGGCCCCTTTCGTGTGGAAGCGTTTCCTTCTCAGCCTCGGTGCCAGTGGTCTGGAGAGTGCCGTGCACACAGCGTGCCGTCCCGTTCCACGTGCCTGATAACGGGTGCAGCTCTGTAACTGGACGTTCAGACGCCGAAGCTTCTACTTAAGATATCGAATTCAAATCAACGTCTGGGTTCAATTCGCTGTTGCAGAAACGTGCAGTTTAACTGACTGAGTACCTCCGGGCCGAAGCTTCACAGCTTTAAATCATTTGCAGATTTACTCAGAGCAGGACGCCGTCGCACCTCGAAACAGTCCAGCAGGTTTAACGATGGACCAAATAGCAGTGGATAATGTATTTGGTTACTTCTAGCCAACCTAACCTTAGTAGTTGCGTTGCACGGCTGAAGCTCAGTAACTCGATTGCATCTAGTGTAGATAAACCTGGTTGATTCTGGTGTGTGTGTGTTTGGATATTTAGCAGATTGTGTATCTCTGCTACCTGCTCTTGCGGTTCGGATTGCGTATGTAGGTCAGAGAGTGGTGTAAATGAGAGAGTGTTCCACTCGTGTTGTTGTTTTTGCATCCTTGAGGAAGGCATTTGTATCGGGTTTTTTTTCCGTCCTAGTCTTGCCAAGTCCAGTAGAGGAGGGCGTGTAGGGCGGGTTTGGGAAAAGGACCAGAACACCTCGTACTTCACCTCCATCCCCAAGCAGGATTACCACAACAACTGAGATACGGCCCGAGAAAGATAAAAGACAAAGGAGAAGAAAAGTACAGGCAAGGACACTAAACTGACAGAGTCCAAAACCGCCATGCGAAAGATGTCATGTCCAACATCTGTGTTAGGCGCTTGCCAAACCCCGGAATATCCCAGAATAAACCCAAATAACACCCTGCAGCGCTGAGTCCTTCGGTTAAAACCCAGTCCCTGCCCTGCTGCTCTTAACCAAAACCCTCTGACAAGTTCAGTCATTACATACAAGCTCCGAGATCAAATGATCGGACGGAATATCTGCAAACTGGACGCGCCAAGGCAATCTAGTCTGTGTGACACAGCGGGCCCAGTGTTATTTTAAGATCAACACGTCTGATTCGAGCAGTTCGCTTAAAAAGGATATTCCTGCGCTCTTTAGCCTAAACCAGTACCGTCCTCCGACCCAAGCACGTTTCTCAACCGGGACAAGCAAGCATAAAAAAAACCAAACAAAGAAAAACAGCTGGCTCAATTTCAGAAGCTCACTTATGCCAGTCAGGTGGTGCAAGACCAACACGGCAGGATCTCCACTGTGCTACAGGCCGGCCTAATAGGAGACAACAGCTGTGGTTTTTTTTGGTTTTTTTTGGGTCGGTAGCGGTTCTTCAGACCGTCGCTACGTTCCTTGTCGTCCACAGTCCCGTTTTCGGTCAATAAATTCCAGTTGAGTTCAGTGGTTGAGTACCGGTGACCCAAAAAGTTTGGACATTTTTATGTTTCTAAGTTTAAACCACACGCGATATTGCAAATCTGATCACCCCCACCGATTTCTGGTCCAATTCTGATCTTCTTTGATATCCCGCATGACCACCTTCCCATTCCAAAAATATTGCCCCCCCCCTTTACCCATTGCCTGCTGGGTTATTCAGATACATGTCCTGTAACTTTGTACCTGCAGCCAAGATGCTGTGCCCACCCTTTTTAATACCGCGTCCCATCATGACTCAGGAGCTTGCGACCGGTGCACCATCGGAAAATGAATCACGCTCTGTGTGTATTTACGTCTGAAAGCGGTGGTTAAGCTGCGGCTTAATGCACGGTTGGGAGTCGGTACACACAAACAGCAGTGTAAACAAAAACACTGGCCTGTGTACGGCTACGTGGCCTCGGCTGTCCTAAGCACAGAAACGGGAGTTTTGTTTTTTGAACAGATCAATCGAGTAAGGCCAATCCCAAACTCAGCGAGCCTGGGGCGACAGTGGCAAGAAGAAACTCCCTAAGCAGAAGCAAAAAGGGACCCGACCCAAGCATGGCTCAGGAGGCGTGGGTGTTCATTGTAAGAATAAACTCTGTAGTATATATTAGTCAATACTAAGGACAGACTTTTTATTGCTTGTTTCGCGGATCCGCCGACAATCATATTTAAAAAAAAAAAAAAAAAAATTTATTTCATTTAGGTATTTCTCGGATCCGTCGCAGCACCAATGGTTGAAATAAAAAAAAAAAAAAAAAAGTTTTTTTTCCAGATTCACTTTAATTTCATTGTAGGTTGAATACATTTTTTAATGAACAATTTATTTAGATTTCTTCCTCCTTCCTTGTATTGATTCCCCATATTGCTCGAGAAATTGAAAAGTGCTAAAAAAATGAAGATTTTTTTCCCCTCCCTCCCTACTTAGGTAGATTCTTACGTAGGGAGGTTCGAGGAACAAGCAATTAAAAAAGCCTGGCCTAATAGATAAATAAAATATTAAACAGAGTAGCATAACAGATATATATATATATATATTGTCCGATACACAGATAGTCCTCTGTGGGAAAGTCCGTCTGGACCTTTTTTTTTCATTGTGTGCTTTGAAACCCGAGATTCGCAAAACGTAGCTGTGCCTCTCCTCCCGAAATCAGTGTCAGCGTCGTTTTCATGGAGAAATGTCATCTATTTCTGCTGGTAGGATCGCCTGAGAAAATACGAACCCATCAGGCTGGATCGTGTGTGTGTGTGTGTGTGTGTGTGTGTGTGTGTGTGTTAGTTAGTGATGTTTGTGTTGGGTCTGTCTTTGATCAAAAGAGATAAATATTTGATTTTGCTCGCCGGCACTACAAGCTCTTTGGAGTTTGTGCTCCCCCCCCTCCCAAAAGACGACTGTTAGCGTAGTTTCGGAGTCCTGGCGGTCCATGTCGCGCTGCTCGCTTGTTGGCCCGTCCGGCTGTAGAATTCGAGCCGTCCCCTGCTCTTTCACAGGCTGCTTTCTTATTGGGCAGCTCTTTGTCTGGAATTCCACTCTCCTTTTTCTGACTCCACCTCTGCTCTGCCCTCAGGGTATCAAAGAACAACGGCATTCCCCTGCATAATGCACTGTGTGTGTGTGTGTGTGTGTGTGTGTGTGTGTGTGTATTTAGCTCTAACTGGGGACACGCACACCCAGATATATATATACACATGCCCATTGTGACTCCAACCAAAGTCTCAAACATACAGTGCAATGAAAACACATTTAAGAACAAAAAAAATCGATCGAAAAACCAGCCATGGGAGGAATGCTTCTTGGTTCAGTTTAGACCTGTTAATGCCAATCAACCGTCTATTGAATGCCACAACATATTTGAGCATTGTTTCTGACCATGTGCATCCTTTCATGGCCATGATTTAGCATCGTAGAGAGAGAGAGAGAGAGGGAGATGGAGAGAGACAGAGAGAGACAGAGAGAGAGAGAGAGAGAGAGAGAGAGAGAGAGAGAGAGAGAGAGAGAGAGAGAGCGAGAGAGAGAGAGAGAGAGA
>JAUZST010011209.1:0-12037 GCA_034779995.1 Parotocinclus haroldoi | reverse complement strand
ATGAAAGTTTTTTTTTTTTTTTTTTTTTTTTTTTTTTTTTTTTTTTACAAAGAGGCCATCATTCACAACATTGTGCTAAACCTCGTCTTAAGTATGCTTTTGATGATATTTATTGGAAGTAAATTGGAATGAAATTGTGGTCTTGACAGAAGGACAGAGTGTAAGAAATCTCCCCAGAGTTAAAAGATGGAGCCTTGAAATGTCACTTCTTGGGTTGCCACCCTGCCCTGCATCTAGGGAATCTGACTGGCTGAGTGGGCTGTCTGGAGAAACTTGATTGACGGTGCAGAAAGATAGCGGCAAGATGGCTGTCAGTGTTCTGCAAGGCTGCTGAATGTGAGGACCTTATTTTAGAGCTTCCCAGAGGCGTTGGCTTCAAGGGTGCAAAGGCAGAACGTCTCATCTTCCACGTACTGTAACCTGAGTCTGAGCTTGGTCTTCTACAGGAGTAGTTTTATACTGTTTGGGGGAGATTATTCTCATCAGATAAGTTCTGTACAGCTCTTTCATTCAGGCTATAATTTCATTGTTTTGCCTGTGAAGCGGGGGACACATGCTTGGTTCTCATCACCGTTAGTCGCACTGTTTAGAGGATTGTTTTTCAGTTGCAAAATGTGTGTTTTGCAGGACAGCCTTAATAAATATGTGGGACATTCCAAACTGTTGGGTCAAGATAAAAGATGGCGTCAATGCAAATCAGTTGATTTAACACCTGCAGGTCGATATGCATATATAGTAACTTATCAAATTATATCGTTAATATAATTCATTTAATATGACTGAGTAGCAGGGCCTTGTTCATTAAAGTAAACGGGCGTTGATTAGTTATTGTACAATGCATACCTTGATTGTGGGGAACAAGAGACTCTGTAAAAGGACAGCATGCAGATGTCTGATCTGTGCTCACATTGTTTAGAGAAGCCAGCTCTAGGAGCGAGATTTTAATGTTCTGGCATCATGCTCAAATGATGTCCAGCTGTTTTACAAGCATAACAGAACAGTCACACTGGTCCTAGACCCTTCTCTTTAAATTGGCGTGAGTCAGTTCCCTCTTGACATGCTGTGCAGTTTGAGTGAGCCTTGGCTCCGTCAGTCTGAGCTCTAAAAGTATGGCACATAGCCTTGAGCCACAGCCCTTTATAATCTGCCCGAGTCTTGGAGTCCCAGGAGAACGCTTCATCGTAGAGGACGAAGCATGGATGCTGCGTTTCCCTTGCAGTGACTGAAACCTTTCTCAATGGAGCTTTCTCAAGGAGAACATGGAAGAGAGGAGAACATATTGAGGTCCGTGAGGGTTAATGCCCATACCCTAAGTGCATTTGCGTCATCGCTTTTCTTTTTTTTTTTTTTTTTTTTTTGCTGAGCTAATTAGTTCGGGAGATTTTGTACAGCATTGTGTTGCAGAGTTGGCATGACTAATAATTCTGCCAACTGTAAGCTCATCTGATCTAAAGATGAATTGGTACATTGACTGGTGTGGATATGGGAATGAGACTGCTGTGAAAATGTTGGTTGAAATTTGAATCTGAATATGCAGTCAGTGCTTTTAAAAGAAAAATGGCTTTTGTCAAGCTCTACTTTTTTACACAAGTCTGTTTGTACCGTGCTCATGCAATGTATAAATATACCGGTCATTAAAATAGTGGGTCAAAGGGACATAGTACAGTGATGTGGGACTGCAAATATTATTATAATTGTTTAATTCGTTGTTGTTTTTTGTTTGTTACGAAAGACACGAGTTGAAAAGTAGATGTAACAATTAAGGATGCCACGGTAATTCCTCTATACCAATGGTAACGCCCACACGTTTAGCGAGCCCTCGTTAACAATAAACCCATGTCTTATTATCGAATTAAATAGCACAAAACGTGCGCCTCATCAGCAACACACATTTGGTGCTCTTTAATTAAATAACAAGACTTGGGTTTATTGCTAACACTGCCATGGTGCGTTGTTTTTACTTTGCACCCGTTAATAATAGGTAGGATTACATTGATGGATATTTGGGAAACACTACCGCCTATTGACTGGTCACTGACGCATATTAACAAAGGCATGCTTCCTATAAATCTTATGTCTTCAGGCTCCAGCTGAAAACGGTCTTAGGCTTCAAACACGGAGCAGTTGGGAGAGCAAATTGAATAATGTTGGACACTTTCATTAACTTCTTTCATGGCAAAATGATGGCAACTGAATGGTTCAGCTGTGGTTCCAGTTCTTCCCATTCTCTTAAGCTCTTTGCTATCGATTCTCCTTTTGTCATGCAGCTAGTTCATTTACCTGCCCATTGTATCATCAATCACGCTGATCAATAGTTTGTCACTGGGTCGCGTTTGCACCTCAGCGATCATCCCCAGGATAAACACCCTAAATAAGACTTATGTGGACACAGGAAATAACATCTAATATTACTTACATGTCAGCGCACAATTGAGGGGCCAATTTTCTTTTCTAAATGAGATCTGTGCCTCTAAGCAGTCTTGCTAATTCCCGTTGAGATTCAGGAGCTTTGTCTCTGCCGTGCAATCTGATCCAGATACAAGCTCCTAAAGCAATTGTGCTTACTGTAATTCAACATTAAGTGGATGGTGCATCCAAAAATACAGCCCTCTGTTTGTGTTTCTACTAAGCAGAGGTACTAGCCTGTTCATTCATTTGGTGTGTGAGATGCTTTGATGGTGTGATGTAACTCACTGATAACGTTTCTGATTACTTAAACTGGGAAAAAGCTGCAAAAGGTGTCGCATTTACATTTCCAGCATTTAGCAGACACCCTTATCCAGAGCAGTACACTTCAACTGTGAGAGACAGAATTAAAAAAAAATTCAGAAAATCACATTGTATGCTGTTTAATAAAGTAATTAGCATTTTATTGCATGAAATAAGTATTTGATCACCTGCCAACCAGCAAGAATTCTGACTCTCACAGACCGTTTTTTCTTTAAGAAGCCCCTCCTATTCTGCACTCATTACCTGCATTAATTGTACCACTTATGATATATGATAACCTGTATAAAATACAGCTGTCCACACACTCAGTCAATTACACTTCAACCTACACCGTGTCCAAGACCAAAGAGCTAAATAAGGACACCAGAGAAAAAAATGGTAGACCTGCACAAGGCTGGGATGGGCTACAGGGCAAAAGGTAACAGCTTGTTGAAAAGGCCCAAGTGTTGGTGCAATTATTAGAAAATGCAAGAAACACTGTTAGATAAGTGGAGGAAGATAACTGTTCATCTTCCTCAGTCCGGGGCTCCAAACAAGATCTCACCCTGTAGGGGTACGGACGATTCCAAGAAAGGTCAGAATTAATCCCAGGAACTACATGGGAGAACCTGGTCAATGACCTGAAGAGAGCGAAGGCCACAGTCTCGAAGATGACCGTTAGTAACTACACCATCATGTATTAAAAACCTACAGGGCACCCTAGAGTGGCCCCATAAGAAGCATTTCAAGGTCCTGTACTGGCCTAGCCAGTCTCGAGACCTGATCCCAATCGGAAAATCTTTGGAGGGAGCTAAAACTCAGTGTTTCCCAACGACAGCCCCAAACCTGAAAGGTCTGGAGAAGATCTGTACGGAGGAGTGGCCCAAAATCACTACTGCAGCGAGTGCTAACTTGGCCAAGAATGACAGGAAACATATTAAGCTCTGTTTTTCTATTGTATCAAAGATTTATTTCATGCAATAAGATGCATATCAATTATTTAAAAATCTTGCAATGGGATTTTCTTAATTATTTTCTGTAGATTCTGTCTCTCACAGTTGAAGTGTAATTACGATAAAAACTACAGACCTCTCCATTCTTTGTAGGTGGAAAAACATTCAAAATCTGAAGTGTTTCCAAAATTTTCCTATATATATATATATATATATATATATATGTATATATATGTATGTATATGTATGTATGTATATATATGTATGTATATGGCTGGCATATTTGTGCTGTGCCTCTTAGTTAAATATTAAGCACAGAACTGACCCTGGGTTTGCCCAGCATCCCGCTGATGCGATGCAAAGGCTTTGGTTAACGTTTGGAGCATGCAAAATGATGAAATAAAATAACCACAATAACAGTGTTTCTCGATTACGACTTAGTCAAAGGCTTTGATTCATCTAAGGCAGGCTTTTATTGGAAGAACAAGAGGATGAACATGTTATTACAAACCACCTGACAAATACAAACATGAACCTTTTACCCTGTTGATAATTACTAGTCACACATCCCGAGGACAGCATTATTTCCTCCACCAGGCTGCACAAACTTTTCATTACATGCCCCAAAATTGCCTGAATTGGCATGCATATGGTTGATGGAGGCAGACAGGGCTGCTTGTGCTTTAATATGCATGCCATCCATATACAGCTGAATGGTGTTGACCCTAAGTAAGGGAATCTGCCGAGCTGAGGTACGTTATGCAAATGGTAGGATAGCGTTGACAAGGCCGGAGTGCGCTGATTGATGCCAGCCACGGTGGAGGTTATTCTCAGATTAGGGTGCTCATTACTGGGCCATGATTAAGAAAAGATGAATGAGATCAGAGGGAAAGTACACAGGCAGGTCGCCGGGTCGCTCCCGAAAACAACATTTTTCATCAAGGGTCTCATGTGGCAAACTAAAGGTGAATAAACAAAGGAGTGATAAGTGATACGCCTTTCTGCTGTTATAGTAATGAAGTGAGGCACTTTATATACGAGTGGGGTGCATGGGATTGCCTTTTGATGAGTTCCTGTCTAAGCACATGCACTCTGCTTTATATTGATGTACGAATGGGTAAGAGTTAAACACGGTACTCCTAGAGAACTGTGGCCTTACTGAGTGTAATTAAGCATCATTTCTCACTGAAATTTAAATTTGCTCATGAGCAGGGGTGTTTCTAGACTACTTGTCATACTGGAGGGGGGGGAGGGGGGGCACAGAATTTAGAGGGGCAAAGCTGTACCTGCTTGCCAATCAGTCGTAGCTGCACGGCTGTGCACAGAAAATAAGCCTGTTAGCTAAACTCTAAACAGATTACGTGATTTAACACTAAAATGGGTGTTTACTCTGCCATGGATGATAAATGAACAACAGAATAACACTAAAGCATTTTTACAATGAATGATGCGTTTGCTTTACTGGTATAATATGTATTTTTGGTAGGTTATACAGTTATAAATGGCCAGCCAAAGCAGGTAATTCTGAGCTGTCATTACAGGCCGACTTCTTTCAAATACAAATATTTGCAGACGTTCATTACTCCGTGTGAAAAATCGTGCGAAACTGGCTCTGTCTAAATGTGTTAGCTGCTGAAGCGTTTGGAAAGATGCTGGCGCATTGCTACCAGCATGGTAGTAATGATGATGCCCCTGTGCATGATCCAGTGCATGGGTCTATAGGGTATGGAGACCCTATTTCTCTCCCCCCCCATTCATTTATTCATTCATTCATTCATTCATTCATTTATTCATTCATTCATTATCTTCTGCTTAATCCACGCGGGGTCGCTGGCTTTTTCACAACAGAAAAAGATCTGCCTGTCCTAAACATTTGTTATGTATGAAGAATGCTCCGAAGGCCCAGGAAAAATGTACTGTAAAATCTGACTGTAGAATTGTAAAATAATTTATGGTCAGTTCATAGTCAACCAGGTTTACACTTGTACTATTAATTTTAACAGTGGAACCATGAAGTGGCCAAATTACCATCAAGAATTTAGAGCAAAACTGTGAACTTTATGGTCAAACTGTGAAAGCTCACCTTAAAACTGTCAAGCCGTTTACAGTTTTACTATGCAATCTCACAGTCCATTTTTCCATTTAACCCTTCAGAAAAGGATCACCAAACAGGTGTATGGCAAATGTTGTATAACTATTTATTTCATGAATAAAGTAAAAACAAAACGTCGCCCACTGGGGCTTGTCAGGGGTGTCGTCAATCCATGACCTGGAAAGACGTTTCATCATTTTGGTATGCGCTAAACTTTGTGTTAATGAGTGTGATGTAAGTATTAGTTTGTGTTCGTGTGTAACGGTCTGCGCTATGATAAAGTATAGACTATAATAAACTCATCAGTTCATGATACATTGGACATCACACTTTGTTTGAGGGCAAATATGCGTGGTGTAAAAAGGGTGGATTGTACAGTACATAGGTCAGTACAGCCTTTGCCATTAATGCCCTGATTTATTCCATTCCTGTTCAAAGGCTAGATTGAATGGTATCATCGTCACTTTGCGACACCCATTTCTAGGGCAGGCGAGGTTGACGTGAGCATTTGTCTTGAAAAGCTGATGGCCTATTAGACCTCTTCATGGCAGAGCCCTCTACTCTCCTCCGCAGATGGAGTGCCTCCAGTTCTTCTGCAGGCAACAAGAGCTGTAAAGATCCAGTCTTTAGAGTTTTGTGACCACTCTCACTTAAAAAAATACTAAAATAGTGTAAAGTATAGAGATTTCCATTTGAATGGAGCATTTAACATGCATCCAGACGGCTAAGGTGTTTAAAATAATGCTAAATTATAACGGGAAATTCAGGTCCGAATGACGTGGCTATAAACAGCTGGTCACTCCAGAGTTGCATTCAACTCTGGACGCTGCTCCGGTGTTTGTACTGCAGCAAACATGAGAAGAAAAGAAGAATATAAATTTGCTGAATTAGGAAAAAGTAGGTTGTGAAATGCTGTTTTAGAAAAGCAAACAAACATATGAAAAACAGGGTCAAACCGGCGATAGGCAATTAATCATGATTCACACTATAGGAATTATGCGTATGTTGCAGTAAAAAATACGCCCTACCGACGCTTTTGTGGAGCTTGATTGCTTTGTAATTAGGATACAGAATTGAGATCTTATTGGTGTAGCACCAGTATACCTCCTGGCTTTGATGTTGTGAGTGAGATAATGGTACCATTTACGATTTATTCCCACGTGTGCATATTCTGCACCTGTAAGGAATAACCAAATGCTGGACAGATGGTAAACTCAACTATACTTCATACTGTGAAAGGCTAAAGCTGCTTTTTTTTATTTAAACGGGCCATTATACGCTGTCAGAAGTGACACAGCAACAAATGTTTTCACATCAAAGGTCATGATGAGACACAAAGTCATCAGTTTACAGTTAAATAATTATTACTGTACAAATTTCCTCTAGTTTTTCTGTTAATGTTGCTTGTTTAAGCAAGAAATAACAAACAGGCTTTTAGGTACCCTTTTTAAATCTGCTGCTGTGCTCTAATGATGCTTTCAGATGGTCAGCATGTCTGAGGGCAAGCTGAAATCTGAGTCAAAGTCTGAATTAAAGGCTGCAGTTTAAAAGCGATCTCATTTGAAAGTGATAATTTGGCTGTACGATGCAATTTTCTAAAGCCATTAACGTTTTCCATGATAATAGTCTAATACATTGCACTGCACATTTTTTTGTGTAGAGTCAGGTCATTATAAACTTTCTAATCACCTAATTAGATGAAACAGGTGTGGTCGAGTCGTAAAAACTGTAAATTGTCTGGGGCACTGCTTAAAGGGTACAAAAAAAAATAGAACCTACAGGAGTTGTCGGGTTCAAACCAAATTTTATGTGTGTAAATGTAAGCATGATATATGTTAGTAATTATAACATTACAAGGAAAACTATAGAATTTAAAGGAGGCTCTAGTAGCCTGTTGGGCTGCCTCTATTCTGGATACAAGATGAGATACAGTTGGGTGGAGTTACGGAGGAGCTTTCTTATGGTACCCTTTTGGCACATTTGCTCATATCTGTTGCAGCTGTAATTGTAGAACTACTAAAGGGCAGCTATATGGGAAGTAGGACTAAAACAAGAAAGTATGTCTAATAAAGCGGCCGGTGAGTATATGTTACCTTAAATAGAAGGGTATCATTTCTGATGGGACTATTTCCTTCACTGTTTTGTCAGCCAAGTGACGATTCACTAAGATCTAAGTGCAAGATCTTTTTGATTTTTAAATTGTTTTTAGCTCCCCTGGAAAGGACCTCAGTGAGTGAAATATTATTGCTCACTATTATTATGGTTAGCTCCAGGTGCAAGAATGTGGTAACTGTGTGTTGCTGTAGTTGTTATGTCATGCTAAAGCCATAAGTATTTATAGAGAGTCGGGATGAGGGGGATGAACTGAGCTATTGTCTATTTGTATACTATTATAACTAAACTTTGCTTTAGTTTGTGTCTGTGACTCATTCGGGAGATTTGGAAGAGGAGGCGAGAAATTCTGCACTCAAACATGACTAAGACCTTTGGCTTAATCTATGCTCTCATGGAGACAGCCTGGAGGAACTGAATATGACACTGCCAGGACTTGTCTGTGCTGCTGTAGAAAGCGCCAGGGAGCAGTATCTGTTTGAAATGTATGGGTCTCCAAATCTTAGAACAGGATATAAATACACTGCTCACAAAAGTCAGGGGATATTTTTCCGAACCGTGCAGTCACCCTGGGTACACTCTGGTCACTCGTTAGGTGCCATCACCTTTCATAGGCACTCTGCATTTCGGGTTTCCTCTTTCAACATAGGCAAGTCAGAATGTGAAAACGCATCACTAGAAGCTGAGAGAGACATTGTTCGTTTCTGCATGCGCACAATTCCAGCACTTTTCAGCATGAGAGGCGCTCATAAGCTTTCCTTCCTTTCGTTTTGATCTAATAGTACAAGTGACTGGTGGTAGAATATGGTAGAATGCTTAATATTCAGCAGCTTTATTGGTATTTATAGCTACGGCACGGATGGAAGCACAGGGAGTGAGAAAATAGAGGACGCAAATCGATCAAAACTTAGATTAAAACACTCCTTTGTTTCCAAATAAATAAAAAAAAACGCAAAACTGATATAATGACATGTGGGGTTTGATAAATAACTATTTGGATTTTGGGGATTCATACTTGGCAACCAGCCAGTAGTCTCACAGAAGGATGTGACGTAAACTTTAGTAATTAAATATGACATTCTTCATTTCCTTAATGAAGCATTTCAGTGTCTTCCCAACATAATTACATTTCAGGGTTGCCACGTGAGTGAAAGACGCCAGCCAGCAGGTCTATGGAAGGCCAAAAAAGGCTCAACACTATCGGGTGCATAATCATTCTGAGAAAACCGACTGAAATCAGAGTATACGCAGAGAAATCAGATAACTGAGCTAAATCCGGCTCTCTTTACATGCTTTCTTAATCTGATTTCTAGATTGGAGTATAATCCTTACTTGAATAATCAGATGACTACTTAATCATGATCAGATTAGTCAGTGCTTGTAAACGCGCTCCCTGACTAATACTATAAAAACAGAAATTGAAAGCGATCTGGATCTTATTTTACGTGCCATGATTTGGCGGAAATGGCTGCTTTATTATAATTAACTAAAGCAGAGGCACAACACGACAATATAACCAGGCACTATTACCAAAGCATGAAGTGAACGCAGAGTCCAAAAACAGTACCGAGTTAACACACAGGCTTAAATGTCCACATGAGTAATTGTTCCAGGGATCCTGTGCAGTAAGTTGTGAACCAGAACAAGCGAGTGAGTAATGGTGTGAGAAGGAGTGAAGTGTGCTTGAGTCTTGAAATGATGGGGTCTTACAGGATTTTTTTTGTAAGATTATTGAACAGGCGCATTCAGGAATTTAACGTTCTAGTCATTCTGATGGAAACAGGAGTGGTTTGGGTACAAATAAAATACACCCAAATGGATGACGTTCCTAAATTCCAGTGGATTAAGACTAGCAAAACGCTATCATCAGCCTAGCGGTTAAGGTACTGGACTCTGGACCAGAAGGTCCAGGGTTCAAATCCCACCGGTGGGTCCTTGAGCAAGACCCTTAACCCGCAATTGCTTGGAGTGTAAAACTATATGAGTTGTAAGTCGCTCTGGGTAAGGGAAACAATGAACGCATCATTTGTTATTAATATACGGCTGCAAAACATATTTTTAGCAGCCATTGCTCTGGTATCCCAGTGGCCGTGCTACTTGGTTAATTTAACCCAGCGCTACTTTACAAAAGATTATCCAGCAACCAAAGCGTAACATGTATTCTTCAATAAACATGTTAATATTTCAGTTTAAATTAAACAAACAATGGATTCATCACGTTGCCAAGAAATCTTGCCTAAAGCTTAGCGTAACTGTGATAGTAAATATAGAAAAAGCTCAGAAATCTGAGGTAGGTAGTAATGTGCTACCTCTATGTTCTTATTTTTTCATATTTGTTAATATAAGGAACAAAAGTCATTTTAATTTGAATTCTGTTTGCTGTACTTTAGTTCATTTGTAAAGAAAAGAACACTGTATGTTCACTCTTTTACCGTTTTGTTTTGTTGGTTGGGTTACAGGTTTTCTGTGGCTGATTTTCAAATGTCAGAGCATTATCTGAATCCTGTGGAAAGTTTATTTCTGCCAAGCAAAACAACACAAAAGTCCTTCAGGACCTAAGTTATGTCGTTTTTGTGTGATGGCACGGTGTTGTGTCATCTGTAGCAAGCATCTCATGTCATGGTGCTCTGTTTTATGCTGGTGTAATTGGTAGGGGAAATGCTAAATTAATTTTCTAGGCTTTACAGTTCCACGATGGACCGGGTCCTGCCCAGGTCTGATTCCTGCCTTGCGGCCTGCGGTGCTGGTTATGCAACTCTGTATTGGATTAAGCACATATGAGACATGAGGGAGGGAGTTGGGGAGTGAGGTTTTATCGCTTGTCGTGTTGTGGGATTTGAAATTGAAGTGTTTGTTTTCTTTGTAAAATGCCACAGCTAATCACCTAGTAATTAGGATTTGTATTTAGCACAGGTCTCTGTAAAAATGAATACAGATATAAATGTTATTACGCCTAATTCCTCACAGTTGTTAGTGTGTGTACTTGTATGCCGTTTGTATTTTTTGGACTTGTGCCCTGTCTAGGGCTGCTTCCCGCCATTGGCCCAGGGCTTATGGTTAGGCCCCAGCTCCACGACTCTGAGTTGGATTGAAGTGGTATGAAAATGAACGAACGATAGCATATGTTACAAGCGGCGCAGTGCTTAAATCGATTTTTCACATCAAGCGCATGTATTTTATAAAATATACTGCTCACAAAATTCAGTTCAAATTACTTTTCCCCTCGTTTATGTGAGCAGTGTATTTTGTTATATTGCATCAGTAACATTTTTGCTGCTTCACCCTCCTGCTATACACTTGAAGAGTTGCCAAATATATGAAAAATACTTCCTTGGCGACTCTACACTCAGCTGCCAGTACACTGGCGAGACAGAACACCTGAGCTGAGAACGCCGATGTGACATCAGTGTATCAATTCATAAAATGACTTTCACTTCTGGTTCTGATCCGTTATGTTTTTATCCAAGCAAATAATACGTTCGAACTACATATTAATCAGACTTTTTATTTATTTGGGATGAAATCAGTGCAGTCCACTCCGTTTTAAAAGCCTGTATAGCATTCACTCTTCTAGTATGATTCACTCCATGCTGTATGACTATTATCATGGTTCTGGCATGTTCTGTGTATGCGTGATGCCCCCATGATGCCTCGCCATCTGCCCCCGATGGTTTTGGCTGCCATTCCATCTGGGCGGAGCGGTATTAAAGACAGAGAGGGTAAAGTTAGAGCCACACACTAACGGCAGCCATCTTTTGAAATGTGTTTTACTTCTGTAGTTTATACCAGACATATTTTGTGTTTGCGTGCAGGTGAGTAGAAAGTGTGATTTAAAGATGATATATGACATAATTTACATAATTTACTACCGTTTAATATGTAATGCCGCAGTGGGTGTCAGCCTACTGTGTGACTAGAGATGAGGAAGTAATGAAAGTTGCCTGGCAGTCAGTGTTTTGGAGGGAGACCAGATTATGTACAGTACAGTCCTGAAGGTCAGATTCCTGACTGAGTGGAAGCCATGATGAATAGAAACGAATCAGCATGAGAAATAGCCTTTTGATGCTGCAGCAAATAATGATGGAAAGTGTGTATGTGTGTGTGTGTGTGTGTGTGTGTGTGTTTGTATTTGTGTGTGTGTGTGTGTGTGTGTTTGTATTTGTGTGTGTGT
>JAUZST010011208.1:0-12037 GCA_034779995.1 Parotocinclus haroldoi | reverse complement strand
CTGTACTGTAAATATTGATAAATCCCTGTTATTTATATACAACAGAACAACTACCCACCCCTAAATACATCTCCAATTTATTTTAATGGGCTAATGTAACCTTTGAAATCAAGTGCCACTCACAGATATGTAGTGTTGTAAAAATGTAAAAAAAATACAATACATTTTAAACACATGCTGTGTGGATTCCTCTTGAGTTTTTAAGACTGATAAATCAAACAGCTGGCTCTGACAAACATAAAATTTGGCATTGGATGTAATGCAAATTAGATTTGTAATGGGAATAATGTGCACATTTTAATTACATGAAACCCCATAACTTATTTTGTTGAAGTTACTGGACTGCATAACAGTTTTAGCAAAACGGTTGTCTTGCAGGTGGTGACATCATTCATAGAGGACAGGAATGATGAAGGTAGCACCCATGAATGTGCAGTTTACAGTGATCTAACCAATACTCTTACTCCACGACCATGTGATTCTAAATACGAATGGATCTGCAAAGTGCCCAGAGGTGTGTATGTGTGCATGTGTAAATTTGTTTGAGTGCATAATTCGCTTAAGAAACCACCTGCATAAAAGCGATTTAATACTTTTTACGTGATAAGTTCAAAAGGTGTGGTTTTAAGACTATCTTCCTTTGCTCAGGTGTGGAGCTAACAAACCCCTACTGGTACAACAATCGTAAGTGAAGATTCTATATTGACTTGTTGGTTTGTTTTTGTTTGGGGTCCACACAGGGTATCATCACCTGGTTGCACATAACATAAATCATAAAAAATGGGTTTTATAGTACTGATAAGGGTTATGATTATGTGGTGATTTATAGTTGATACATTTATTATGTGTGTAGAGAATGAACCATGGGTGTTCTACCATGAAGCAGAGTACTACTTGGCCAGCCAGGCCTTCCCTTGGGAGTCTGTGTTGTTCTCCTGTAAGATGCTGGGAGCAGACCTGTTGTCCTTACACTCCAAAGAGGAGCTGGAGTTTGTCAGAGATCGCATGAGGAAAGTGAGCAAACACTTCTTCACAAATTATTATAGCCACACGTGGTTATATAGATTTAGGGATTTTAGAGTGCTCAGAAAATGTATTAGACAAGCATCCACACACCTTCAGAGTGGTGTAAAGACTGTCTGGCTGTTTTAGGTGGAAGCTGTGATAGATGTGCAATAGCAAAATAGTAAGTGTGCTGCAATCTTTTTTTCAGCCTCCCCATAATACTGCTGAATGGTGGATCGGGCTGTCAGCT
Source organism: Parotocinclus haroldoi (assembly GCA_034779995.1). Lineage (NCBI taxonomy): Eukaryota > Metazoa > Chordata > Actinopteri > Siluriformes > Loricariidae > Parotocinclus > Parotocinclus haroldoi. The sequence goes on along the minus strand of JAUZST010011208.1, from coordinate 10,782 downwards.
CACACTACCCATCAAGGATTCAGGTGCATTTTCTAAATAAATTAAGTATTTTAAATTAATTAAATTAAGTCAAATAAAATAAGTTTAAATATGGTCTTGCTGACTGGGCTTCAGCATCAGGTTTATTGTTGTGGACACGCACGTTGATATTTGTGCATGTGTTCCGTTTTCTGCTCTAGCTGGTCTGATGGAACAGCTCTAGACTATGAGAACTGGAGAAATGGAAAACCGTCCAGAAGGTCTGGACAAAACTGCATCTCTATGTCTTCCCTAACCGGTGAGCAAAACCCAGTGTTCTCAAAGTATCTCACCTAAACAAACAGAGCTTGTATTCTTGATTGTAAATGCTAATTGAGGAATATGTTACAAGGTCACAGCACCAGTGCATTAATCGTAAATGCCATTTCTCCATGGTTATACTACTAGGTAGTAGATAGTTTGCACAGTGTTTTATTTTAAACAATAATATTAAATAAACACAATATGAAAACATGTAGTGTGTACAGTACTGTTCCGCACAATACAGTAGTCCTTATCTTTGTGTGCTGTTATAAAACTTGACTTAAAAACCAAAAAGAAAATAGAACGATACCTTGTTCTGTACTTTCTTTCAAGGCTGCTATTCTCTTTTCCGTCAGTAGGTGTCACCAAGGGTCGTTTTCTTTCATTCGGATCTGAATTATATATACTGTCCTTTTATTTATAATACCTCTTAAAACCTTGATCATTAAAGTGAACATACGTTGATCGGATGGACATCAAAACGGCCCTTAATTACTTGTTTTTGTATTTGAACATTATTGTAGTATTATTGAGAGAAATGTTAAATCATTTTCCATCGTGGTCTTTTGGTTCTATCCAGTGTTCTCACCAGAGGCCCTTAAGTTTCAGTTCTTCTGTGCCACGTGACACAGACAAGGCATACCTTCATGTTCCAGTTTCAAGATTAATATCTGCGAGAATTTAAACATCATTTTTCTATTTTACTAGTTTATAGAATTACTTACGTTCACTAAAGGTACAGGCATTAAATGTATTTCCCATAGGATATAAATGGAGTCTTTGTGATATTTTAATGTACTTATTTATTTACAGTTTTAAAATCTATACTGTAATTACTTCCAACCTTACAATTTGTCAAGAAGCTTTTTCACCGAGCAGATATTTGTGACGTACCACTCGGCTGATGCATGGCAAGTAACGACAAGCTTTATGTAAATATTTAAAGTATAATATATGCATATAACGCAATTCCCCTGTTAGGGTTCCTACCTTTTGGCCCGGAGCGTTCGGCCGTTCCGCCGGTGGCCATTACAGAGCAATCGGTGAGACGGTTTATATCCGGTGACACATTTTGGACCTGATTACGAACATCTGCTTTGCCCCTTACTTAAGTGCGAGTTCCAGCATTGTTCGTGGCCAGGTCGTCTCCACTCAGTACGCGCACCCGACCACCGGCGTGCTTGCCCACCCGCACTCCCTGGTGCTTCAGCGCCTTCCGCGTTTTAGTCGCGCTCACGCTACACGAGCGCCCGAGCTCACGGTCTGTCCCTCGCCACTTGGGAGACATCCCAAATCAGCGCACTATCGTGCTCACTGCACACCTGCCCCAATGGCGCTTCGGTGCCTCTCGCGATCAGTTCGCTGGTCAGGACGAAACACACCATTTCTTCCTTTTGGTTTTTTGTGTTCAGGAGCCTTTCGCTCTGCTTTTCTGCTCCGTTTAGTTTTTCTATATTATTTCCCTATTATCATTATACGTCGTGAGATTCCGTCACTCCCGTATCCTTGGGTCCTACCACATCTCCTAACATCCCCTAATAAATAATTACATTCTATTGTTTCATGAATATTTGTTTTTTGTTTTATTTTTATGCAGAAAGTTATTTTTTTACCTAGTGTTGGTAGCTGTTTAGGTGTTATTTCTTTTCCAAGTTGGCTATCTACAGTAATTCACACATGCTGATTCAGTAATGCCATATTACTTCTATTAGTAAATCACCCACATCATGCCCTTAAACAACTTCCACACTTTATTTGACTGCTTAAACTAATTAGTATTGTTTTATGTAGTTATAGAGAGTATAGACTTTACATGTCTTTCCCATAAGTCTGTTAGAAAGCTCAGTAATATAACACAACTGTATGAGTCTATCATACTCTGATCATCAAATTTAATTGAAAATTTAATTTGTGATGTGTGTGTGGCAAAAACTACAACTACAACCATAGTTCTTTCTCTCTGACTTAGGTTTGTGCCAACATTTGCTGTCATTCAATCTTTGAAGGGTTCGAAGTTCTGACTGACACAACACAGTTCATTCTTGCTTGCAGGGGATCAGATCAGCTGCTGTTGGTGTATGCTCAGAATTATGTCAGCCAGTAGTGGTGGTTTTAACCATGACTTTTATTGAAAAATATTGGCAACTTTGCAGCCGTGTTGTAAGTAATGGAAAAGGATATTGGGAAGTACCATTTTGGGATAGCGTCATTGCAAAAACTGGACGTAGTGCTTTAGTAAATTAAGTGTACAAAAGGAAATTGTTTGGCAGTTGTCAAATGTCACACTTCTCACACATTTCAAATGTGACATTTCTTCCACTCCACCTTCTACAGTGTAATGATGTTGATTTCAACATTGCGGCAAGAATGATAAATGCGCTAACCACATCTTGTCTGTATAGGGGAGTGGTCGACGGGTAACTGCAAAGATCTTCATGGTTACGTGTGTAAACGCAGGACCGTGTCCGTGGTGGAGACCCCACGGGAACCCCATTATATCGGTGCCTGCCCAGAAAACTGGTTCTACTACGGTCATAAGGTGGGATGTGGACATTGAACCTTGACTTTACTGTGATTAAGCATCCAGTCATTCAGCAAATGATATCACAACTTTCAGAATGTTTGTACGATCAATACAGAAATCGTTGTTACTGTGGTTCCTGATCTTATTCTTGGGTCTGTCTTATTGGCTAGTGTCTGTTGCTGCACCTCCCAACCCGGCCAAAGGAGGGAAAGAGCTGGACAGCTGCTAAGTTCAGCTGCTCCACTTTGCACGCCTCACTAGTAACCATTGAGGATGAGATTGAGCAAGGTAAGCTACTCACCTCTAAAACTGAACACCACATTAACATACAACTTTAGTAAAAGTATTCATCCCTTTGAACTTTTCCACGTTTGCAGTGCTTCATTAAAATGCTGGGTTGCTTACCATATTTCTTATGAACGTGCTATTTTATTGTTAAAAAACTGTGCTACTGTCTCTGAATTTACATCTTCAATATGGAGCTAATGTGCTATTCTAATAGATTACACAGTGAGTAAACACAGTGTTTAGTTTAAAATATCCAGCAGCACTGCTGTGTACCAGCACAACACATACTAATAAACACACCACCACATCAGTGTTGCTGGAGAACAGTGAAGGATCCACCACCTGAATAATAATTAATCTGTGGTGGTCCTTTTGGGGTTCTGACAGTTTGAGACCAGAATACGAACAAACAAAGTAGAGAAACAGATCAACTACAGCCTGTAACTGTAGAACTAAATAGTGCATCTATATGGTAAGTGGAACTAATAAAAAATAAAAATAAAAAAGTTGGCTGGTTGGATTATTTGCTTGAATGTCAGCACACATGGCTATATTCATGACAGGAACAAGGTTACATAAATACACACGCTTCATCAGTACAAGTTCTATATCAAACACAGCCATGGGCAGTATCTCCAGTTCACCGAGCATAAATGTCTTTGAACTATGCAAGGAAACCCGAAGTAAACCCAAGCAGACACGGGGAATACAAGAGATCAAACCACCTGGTCGAGTAACTGTGCCAACATTATGGCAGGTTGGTGTATTTTGCAGAAATATATAAAAGTCTAAAGGGTTCAAAAACATTCAGTAGTTAATTCAAGATTCGTGTTTTTGGCAAAATGTTACTTACTTGGGTACCGGCAGTCAAATTAGGATGAAGTCAAGTAGGCCAGGTTTTGTTTGAGGATTGCCTTCTATTTAGATCAGTACAATTTACTTTGAAGTCAGTCTTCCAGTTTCTACACCTGAAAAACATTTCCACACTGCCCTCAAAGAGGTAATGGCTTTCTCAGTATAAAAAACGTTCAGTGTTAGTCTCATCAGACCAGAATACCTGGTTGTTTTCACAGTGGGGTGACAACCCCAACTTTATTATTTTTATGTGTGAATAATTTTGCACACTATACTGAGTTTCCTCATACTTCAGTAGTATAAACTATTTTGTGTAAATTCATTACATTTACCTGAAGTAAAGTTCATCTTAACTTGAGATTGTAACAACAGAAAATGTAGATGGAGATAGATGTGTACTGATTGTTGACACTGATTATTATCTCATGTGATTGAAGCTTATATTACAATGCTTCTTCATGGTGAGTCGCCGGGAGTCTGGATTGACTTAGTGGATGAGGAGACCAGGAAGTGGAGCAATGGGAGACCTGTAACTTACACCAACTGGTCCCCTGTAAGACCACAAAGCTTTGTCACTGTAAGTGGAGATGCTTATTTTCACGTGGAGGTTTTGGGTTTGAGAGTGTTTTTTCAGGCTGTAACGTCGTATATTTGTGTGTGTGTTTGTGTGTGTGTGTGTACAGCAGGATGATGGGCTGAGTGATGCGTTTGAATGCACAGTTCTATCCAACAGTCACAACTTTCACTTTACTGGCAAATGGTACAAGGAAAAATGCAACCAGCATGGCTATGGCTTCATCTGTCAAAAACCACAAGGTATGAACAGCTAAGTCTAGTGTCTGTTAGCTCTATTCCAATAACTAGGAAACGTTTAACCACTGCCCTTTTGCCCTTAGTGCCTCTTTGGACAGTCTGTGAAATGAATGCAGCTTGTATGGTTTTCAGATGGTTTGTGGAGCAAAAATACATATTGAGTTCAGTTATAAACACTTTGAGTATTGGCTTTCCAATAACCATGTCTCTTAACGAATAGCTTAGCCCTGACGCAAAAATATTGGGTGAGACTTTGATTTCAGCCTTGCCAATTATGTTGTCCGATTGTAGACTTTGTATCTCTAGAGACTCTTGTGAGGCAAAACCCTGTAACTCACTCGCACTGGTCCTTCTGGTGCCAAACCCTAGGACTTTTCCTGTGCTTTTAAATTCTCTTTATCTTTATGAAGTCCTCTTGCAAGATTCTTCTTGGTCTCGCTGACCCAAGACCATTCTCGTCTATCCTGCACAGCAGACCTTCGTTCATGCATGCATTCATTTTCATACTCACTTAATCCAGTTTAGGTTCATGGCACACTGGGGCCTAACCAGTAGCAGAGCAAACCAAATCTAAACTGAACACCGATCCATTTCAGGACATGGACAAACAACCTAGAGAACTCCTACAGCCACAGGGGAGGTGGCCATATGAAAGAGAAAGCCTCATTATTCAGTGTCAGTATAATCCAATATCTGCAAAAAATCTGATTTTGTGAGTAATCCAGTCAATGGGTGTACATGCACTTGAGTAATCAGACAATGGGAAATCTCTGGGTTTACATGACTGACTGGAAATCTACTTTGTAGCCAGCTAATAATCTCAAAGAAATATGTGACATAAACTTCAGACTTTAACGTTAAGTAATCAAATTCTTATTTTCTTGACTACATACTGTGTATACTGAATAAGTCTCCACAACGTGTTTGAAAGCTGTTTTGCTGCTTTTAATTATGTGCTTAATTTAATTCCAGGCTTGTCCGATGTAAAATCTGCCGATTCCAAATGGAAAATCCTTTCTTTATCAGATTTTTCAATCGGATTTCTAGATCGGAGTATACATGACCACTTGAATAATCTGATATATCTGATATGCATTGACGTATACCAACTCTGACAAGCTGAGGGCTGTCAGTTGCTGAGCTACATTACATATCAGCACTCTGCCACTTAACCACTATACTGTGTATCCTGGCAAAGAGGAGGTTCAGTTGAGGTTCTATTAGAGTTTAGTTTAAGTGTAAGGTTCCCCAACACCAAAATTCTGAGTTGTGCCTCAAGCCTGTTACAGATGTTTTCACCCCACTAAAGACCCTCAGGTCTCTGGGTTCTGTGAATCTGAGTGAAGCATGGCACAAACCAAGAGCACAACTGTATGAGTATTGAGCAAAATTTGTGCATCCCTTGGTTTTTCAAGTGTAAAGTAGTAAACACAACCTCTTCTAGTGACAAATGAAATGCGACATATTTTTGCAAACTTTAATTAACCTTCAACAGCTCAAGTTCTAACACCTTAACAAAAACACTGGTTTGTGACAAGGTTCCCAGGCTGTTGCTTATGCAAAATTTTATGTCTAAATTTTATGTATTAAAAGTTGCAGAAATGTAAAGTGTAAGTGTGTTCATTGTAGAGAAACTGCTTGTCATTTAGAAAATTAACAAAAGGTGTAACCAGGAGTTTTGTATATGGAGCATAATTGCTGAATATCTCAGGTGTTGCTATGTCTTGACATTGATTTATTCAGATGTTTATTTAAACAAAAACCATTTTATACTTGAAGGAATAAAGGTTAGAAAAAAACAGAAATCAAGTATCCTTCTGTGAAAGTATAATCAAGAGTAGATACAAAATCAGAAGGCAGAAAGGCAACAGCCTTCCCTATCTGCCTCAGGGTGAGCACCACACACTTTCTCCAGCCTTAAAAAAAACGACTGGCACCAGCAAAGACCGACATCAATCACCAGATTATGACAAGCTTATCTATAAAGTTGCTGAAATTGTCATATCGCAAAGACACAAACTATACACAGATAAGTATGAAGGCTGGTGCATGATGTCCCTTGTTTCATCACGTCATACATTCAAAAATGTAACAGATATCCATATCAGATTTAGTCATGTTTTTAAAATATTACACTTACTAGTACTAGACAGACTTTATCGTCATTCAAATTTACACAGTACAGTGTGCATAAGACCGAAATTTTGTTGCTACGGCTCGACAATCTAAAAATGTCAAATTTAAAATATAAGGTGTCAGTGTTGTGTGCAAAATGTGTAGAGCAGTGCAAAAATTGTAACAATAAATATGTAAACTAATATATACAGTAGCAGCAAAATCACAGTACTGATGTATTGCACAGAGTAAATTGTATGAGGTAGTTAAAATAAATGAGGAGCATTTCAATAAGTGTTCAACAGTCTTATGGCATATGGAAAGATGTTCTGCATCTGAGCTTCTTTCCAGATGCCAGTAGTGAAAACAGTCCGTTGTGAGGTGGGATGGGTCTTTCTAGATGTTTTGAGCTCTGTTCAGACAGCGGCTTGTTGCAATGACCTGAATCTGTGCAAGTGAGGTTCCTATTATTCACTCCGCTGTCTTCACCACCCTCTGTAAGTACTTCCAGGTCTATATATAGTTATGAAATAAGCTTAAAGCAGCATTGCTAAGGATTGTGGTGGTTAAAACCACTTGGTCCACAATGATGTTCAGGTAGGTGTTATATCTAAAATTAATGTCGGCATCTATACCTTAACCCAGGGTTTCCCAATAGAAATTAGCCAGAGCATCACACACTGTGTATCAGGTTTTCTTCCCACTGTGCATACTGGTGCTGTGGTAGCCTAGTGGTTAAGGTACTGGACAATGGACCAGAAGGTCCAGGGTTCAAATCCCACCTCTGCCACAGCTGGGTTCCTGAGCAAGGCCTGTAACCCACAATTGCTTGGATTGTAAGACTGTATTAATTGTAAGTTGCTTTGGATAAGGGCGTCTGCTAAATGCTGTAAATGTAAATGTAAATGTACTATCCTTCTGCATGTAAAAGAGCATTGGGCACCAAAGCCCTGCTGTCAGTAAATGCTGGTTTGTTCCCCCTCAAACCAATGGGTTTAGGTACTCACCACTGCTGACCTGAAGCGCCCCACAAGCCTTGTTATTTAGGAGATGATACGACCCATATATCTGGCCATAACAATGTGTGCCTTGTGAAGGTAACTTAGGTCTATGCTCCTAAACATTTCATTTTACAATGGGAACCTAATGTTTATTTGTTTGTTATTGATTTAATATATACCTGAGCTGAACATGTGCTGATGTGATGAAATAATGAGTGTTATGTGCTATTCAGTCTTCGTTTTTCCTTGAAAGTTTTGGCTGACAGGTATACGGTAAAACTCACGTCAACAGATTAGTAATGTATGGATAACTCAAAGAATGTCACTCATACATTACTGTGCGAAGATTTTAGGCCACCGTTACATTTGTTTTAGCAATGGTGTAATTACAATATGTAATTATTTCACAGTCTGTTTATTAAGATGCAAACATAAAATAACACAATTTTCTGCATACAAAGGTCAGTATTTTGTGTTACCTTCCTGAAAAGTGGTTTCTTGGCTGCTCCTCTTCCAAAATTACAATTCCTAATCAAGCTTTTCTGGACTGTAGAAGAGTCAACTTGGCCTCCCGATGATGCTGCCAAGTGAACATTAAATGCCGGTGTAGCCTACAGAAGCTGTTTTATTCTGACTTTATTTCCAGGTTTTCTGTATTTTCTGGTTGTACTCTAATAAACTCTAATCGTTATTTGTTGCTAAAACAACAAATCAAACGGTGACCTAATTCTTATGCACTTTACTGTATATGATCACATAAACAGATTTATATATTATGGCAATAATCATACATATCAGAACACTCAATTTCACAATGTAAGGTGAGATATGTTTTTTAAAGTTAGAATTATAATATTTTGTGATGCTGGTTCTTGTTGGTGTGTTTGCTCATTCACATAATTACAGTGCACAAAAAACAGATGCTTTAAGTTTAGATAATACATCAACAAATCCACAATTTTATTCTGTCTTTCTTTTTAGATAAAACCAAACGTCCGTCCCAAAAATATCATGACGCCTCCTTACTAGATGTCTCAGAATACAGGAACCGGAGTTACTATGTTGTCCATGGCAACATGAGCTGGTATGAAGCCCGGGCTGCCTGTGTGGAGAAGAAAGCAGAGCTAGTGAGCATCACAGACCCGTTTCATCAGGCCTACCTCACTGTGCTGGTCAACAGATTGGAAACCCCCCAATGGATTGGATTGTTTAGTGAAGATGTAAGTGCTTGATAGTCTGAATAACACAAGCATGCTCAACTGCCACAAGACAGACAATAATACTGGTGCTACATGCCCGCTAAACCTTATGAATAGTGCACATGCCAATAGAGATGATATTATTAGTTAATATTAGTAATCACTGTGCATCTTGTCTCGAGTTGTAGTGAGTTGTTCAGCAGTGTGACGACTCCCTCAGCCTTTAGCCAGCCACAGAGGACAGAAGCAGGAACAATTCTAGACAGGATGCCAATCCATTGCAGGGCAAACACAATCATACACTGACACACTGGGGGCACTTTTGTAACCTAAAACACATATATTTTGAATGTGGACACCGGCGTAACTAGAGAAAACCCAAGCAGACATGGGGAGATCATACAAAGTTTACACCCAGGGTGCCGAGCCCAGGGTATGGATCGAACTTGGGATCTCGGAGCTGTGAGTCAGCAGTGCTATCCACTGTACTACTGTACCGTCCTTATATCTTAAGGGCATTTTTCATACACACAGCAACACAGTCCTACTGCTCCAGCAGTGATTGTGTAGTGTGATTGGCCACACTGTGTTTGAACAATTAGTTCGACAAGAAGACTGATCACAAGCTATAAATCATGCACTGTAAACGCTTTTCCATTGGTACAAGGCCATAGCCCTCACCCACGAGTTTGCGAGCTGTAATGTCAAAACAGATGCCCAGCCAGTGAATCTAAGCTGGTTACAAATAAGTTGGAAGAAATTTACATTTAAAAAACATGTCCATCACTGCATGTATGAACATTCACCAAATCCTCCGTTTGCAGGATGGTACAAATTACCAGTGGACTGATGGCAGTGACACTGTGTTTATGCACTGGAACTCAGACGATGACGATTTGTCCACATCCTTTGTGTTGGGAGATTGTGTTTATATTGATATAAATGGAGTCTGGAAGAGAACAGAGTGTGACATGCCTCTTTCAGGAGCTCTGTGCTACGTACCTTCCCCGAGTGAGTATTCTCTTGTGTTTTCTTTGCTATAGTAGTATATGGACAAAAGTTTGTGGACGCCCCTTTTAAGTACAGAGTTCTGCTGTTTCAGAAAGACACACTTGTAACACATTGATAATATAAACATGCATTTCTAGATTCTCCATAGACAAACAGTGGCAGTAGAGTGGGTTGTACTGAATATTCCAGTGACAATTAATAAGCGATTTTGCACTAAACAGCAGTTCCCGTTTTCAGCGAGAGTAGGAACACTGTGTGATACTGAAGTGACATACACCTCACAAATCTTGTCACACATCGGCTCAGTAAAACCTGGGCTTCACTGTCAGTCTATTTCCCTCTGTTTTATTTTCCATTTCCATTTCCTACGGTACAAAATAATGGTACATTTATAGATTTCTGCTTCCAACAAGTCAGTTCATAAATGTTCATAATCAAGCCTGCTATCCTTAAACAAAGTTCATAGAAAATTGGTTTGGCTGGCTTGCAAAGAACTTTATTTAAATAACCCATCTAAATACACCTAAATATGAATTAGCTTGCCAGAGTCAGCCAGAGCTTAGCGCCAAACATCAGAAGCTTACAGTCATGTTCCAAAATCTACTGGAAAGCTCTCAAGAACAAAGGGAGTTGTATTAAACTCCATATTAATAAGCACTAATTCTAATTCTTTTCTCTCTCTCTCTCTCTCTCT